>SJYC01067408.1:125000-145174 GCA_006408675.1 Madoqua kirkii
ATAAACATATTATGTTAGGTTATATTACAACCATAATAAATTAATGCAAATGTCATTTATTTGTCCATTCAACTGCACTATGCTAGTGATCAGTTCTAAAACACAGTAGGTCTTTCATCCCTCTGTGGCTCTTGTCTCAACTGGAAAGAACTTCTCCATCTAAAAAACTCCTATTCATCCTTCAAAGCCTAACTTAAAGTCTACTTTCTCAACTCTCCTCTCTCCTGTGCCTTATGAGCTAACACCTCCCTCTACCGTGCTAGGGTGGAAATGAAGGAGCTGCTGCAGCATTTGATTCAATAAGTCAGAAAGAAAAAACAAGCCTAGGAAGGAATTTGTAATGAGTGACAGGGTAGCAGTTCCTCAGGGAGAACACATAAAAACGTTAGAATTTAAAAAAGGAAAAAGGAATTCTGGAACAGAAGAGCCATATTTCTAGGCAGTTAACTCAAGAAACGGAAAAAAACAAATGCAATTATCTAAAACCAGATATAGAGAGGCTCTTTCAATAGAAGAATATGACATGCAACTCTAAGCTGAAAAGTTTGAAGATCTCAGTGAAACTGAGCTTTCTACAAACATACACGTTACCAACATTGGCTCAAGAAGGCACAGAAGAGCTGAATGAATAAATAATGATGGAAAACAAAACTAAAGACACTGTCAAAAAAAGTCAATCCCAAACGATTTCACCATTCAACCTTCAGAAGCTCAGTCTTCAAAAGGTCAAGAAAGAGGTAAAGTTTTCTAAGTTAGATGGAAAATTTCCTAATCGTTCTGCAAACAGCCCAACCCTGATACAAAACCTGGCAACCTGGGGGAAAATATGTTCAAAGACTAAGCTCATCCAAAAAAAAAAAAAAAAGAACACAGGTACTACAGAAAGCCCAGGTTCACAGACTCTTGTCCATAATTCTGAAAAAAAATCCTAAAAGTTCTGCAAAGTGGAATTTTTTTTTTTTGGTAAGTTTGGCATCAAAATGAAGTTGATACTCTCTTGACAAATTTCACATTGCGCTTGAAAATATGTGGGTTATTTTCAAATATCTTTTGGTGTTGATTTCTCACATAATTCCACAGCGATAAGAGAATGGACTCTATGATTTCGATACCTACACCTTTAGACCATGAATTGTTTGCACCTGGTTTTATGAAACTGGGTATGTTCCAGTGTCTCCTAGTTTTTATAGACTCTGGGAACTTGAATAAAATGTATATCCTCCTGTTTTGTGAGAATTGTATAAATCCTAATTATGTTGAATTGGTTTTTGGTGCTTTTCAGGTCTCCTATATCTTTCTACTTTTCTGTATATTCAGTCTATTAACTTTTGAGAGCTTGATACTGAAACTCCAACTAAAAATTTTACTTTTTCTACTCAAAAAAATAATTGTAATTTATAGGGGAACTACATGTAACTTTGTTCTGTATTTTCCAAATCTCCTGTAAATGTGCTATCATACTTTCATAATTTAAAAAATGTTTAAAAAGAGAGAAAATCTAATTTGATAGCCAATGTGACCCACAGTGATATGAGCTTCTTTATGATCTTTATGACCCAGAATGTGAATAAATTCATGCACCTTTGCTGCTGAAATATTAACGTGTTTGATTACAAGTTCTCCAACAACCCACAGAGTGACAATGCAGAATATGCACTCTATTTTGTGTGTGTTGTGTGTGCGTGTGTGTGTGCAAAAATAGCAATTTGCTGTAACCTTAGAGACTTATGCCAAGAATGCAAGGATGAATCTATGTTGGTAGCTGGGTCATGGGAAGCATCAGAGTTCATTTCTCCATCTCTTTACTCAGTGATGTCATCCTGGTAGCCTGAAACCATGCATGGGGAGGTATCTGTGTGCGTCCTCAGTCGTGTCTGACTCTTTGACCCCATGGACTACAGCTCACCAGGATCCTCTGTCCACGGAAGTTTCCAGGCAAGAATAGAGTGGGTTTCCCTGGAGTGGGTTGCCATGCCCCCGTCCAGGGGCTCTTCCTAACGCAGGGATCCAACTCGAGTCTCTTGTATCTCTTGCCTTGGCAGGCAGATTCTTTACACTAGCACCATCTCAGGAAGAGTATTTACACCACAGCAATTGGCAAATTCTTCTGAACCTTCCCCTCCCTCCCTCCATCTACCAGCACTCTACTAAACATGGAAAAGTTTTAAATAAAATTCACTATCAGTAAGTGAAAGGAAAAAAAGTGGATGTTCGGCTCCGGAGAAGTCAGAAAGTCATTTGGTAAAATCTTGATCCATTACAATATAAAAATTTAGTAATGCAAAGACATTTTCATGATCCAGGAAGGTATTGTTGCATTGTTAAACACACGGGCTCAGAAATTCTATTCCCTGTGTTTTTTTTTTAATTATTTTATTTATTTGTCTATTTGGTTGGGGTCTTAGTTGCAGGATGCAGGATCTAATTCCCTGACCAGGGATGGAACCCAGGCCCCCTGTATTGGGAGCGTGGAATCGTAGCCACCGGACCACCGGGGAGGTCCCTATTCCCTGTTTTTAAACCTTGATGCTTCCATTGACTGGTTTTTTTCCCCTTGTGTTCGCCGAACCTAAGTTTCCTCCTGTGAAATGGGAATAGCAATAGCGCTTACCTCTGAGGACTGTTGAAAAGAGTTAAATGAAACAATCCTGCAAAACATATAGAAAAGTAATCGGCAATAGTAAGAACCTTGTCAATGGTAGTTATTGTTACTGTGTTTATTTGTGAAAATTGTTTTTAATTTTTATTTTATATTAGAGTATGGGCTGCCCAGGTGGCTCATTGGTAAAGAATCTGCCTACCAGTGCAGGAGATGCGGGTTCAGTCCCTGAGTTGGCAAGATCCCCTGAAGGAGGAAGTGCCAACCCACTACAGTATTCTTGCCTGGAGGATCCCATGGACTGAGAAGCCTGGCGGGCTGCAGTGCACGGGGTCCCCAAAAGCAGGACACAGCTAAGCAAATGAGCACACACACATTGGTAGTTTTGATCTACAATGTTGTGTGAGCTTTAGGTGTACAGCAGAGTGATTCAGTGATGCATATACATATAGCTACTCTTTTTCAAATTTTTTTCCCATTTAGGTTATGACAGAGTATTGAGTACCGTTCCCTATGTCTTCGTTATCTAATTTACATATAGTAATATGTGTATGTTAACCCTAACCTCTCAATTTATTCTCCCCTCTCCTTTCCCCTTTGGGAACCATAAACAATTAATTGGGTTTTTAAAAATTTATTTATTTTAATTGGAGGCTAATTACTATACAATATTATAGTGGTTTTGCTATACATTGACATGAATCAGCCATGGGTGTACATGTGTTCCCCATCCTGAACCCCCCTCCCACCTCCCTCCTCATCCCATCCCTTTGGGTCATCCCAGTGCACCAGCCCTGAGCAACCTGTCTCATGCATTGAACCTGGACTGGCGAACTGTTTCTCATATGGTAATATACATGTTTCGATGCTATTCTCTCAGATCATCCCACCCTCTCCCTCTCCCACAGAGTCCAAAAGACTGTTCTATACATCTGTGTCTCTTTTGCTGTCTCACAGATAGGGTTATCGTTACCACCTTTCTAAATTCCATATATATGTGTTAGTATACTGTATTGGTGTTTTTCTTTCTAGCTTACTTCACTCTCAATTAATTGTTAAATATGAAAAAAGATAACACTTTCCTAAAAAGCTAATTATTTTAACTCAACCAGTCTATTATGTTTAACAGAGAAACACAAGCTTTCTAGTTACAATTAAGGAAAGAATACATTGGCATTGTTAGTTAATTCTTGGATTGAGACAGGTTCTATACATCTGTGTCTCTTTTGCTGTCTCACAGATAGGGTTATCGTTACCACCTTTCTAAATTCCATATATATGTGTTAGTATACTGTATTGGTGTTTTTCTTTCTAGCTTACTTCACTCTCAATTAATTGTTAAATATGAAAAAAGATAACACTTTCCTAAAAAACTAATTATTTTAACTCAACCAGTCTATTATGTTTAACAGAGAAACACAAGCTTTCTAGTTACAATTAAGGAAAGAATACATTGGCATTGTTAGTTAATTCTTGGATATTCTAATCACCTAGTAAAATAAGAAAAAATAATTATCAAGAGAAAAGGAGATCAAGTAATCTTTATTTACAGGTAATAACCATATTTGCCTTAGAAAATCTAGCTGAAAAACTGTTCAAGTTAACAGGAAGTCAGGAAGGCAACAGTGTACCAAAAAATACACAAACATCAATCAACTTTGTTATTGCTGTTATTGCTATTGCTCAGTAATGTCGGACTCTTAGCAACCCCATGGACTGTCGCCCACCAGGCTCCTCTGTCCATGGAATTTCCCAGGCAAAAATACTAGAGAGGTTGTCATTTCCTTCTCCAGGAGATCTTCCCGAGCCAGGGATCAAAGCTGAGCCTCTTGTGTCTCTCTCACTGGCAGACAGATTCGTTACCTGCTGAGCCAACAGGGAGGCCCAATTGCTTTCCTAAAGACCAGCAGTTGCCAAAAGATATAAAAGGGAAATGACTCATTTTATAACAGCAACCCAAAACATATATAACCTAGAGATACATTTGATCATAACTGGATAGGGTTAATGTGAATGAAATCATTAAAATTGTAAGAAATATTTTAAAATGAAACAAATAAATATTCCTGAAAGGGAAGAATATTATGAATTACTAAGGTACAGAAAACAAAAAGAGACAGATTTATATGGGAAAAAAGCAGAATAATAGTATGTTCCTGAAAGAGAAGGAGATCATGAACTACTAAGATACAGAGGAAAAAAAAATTTATAGGAAAAAATGAGAAAACAGAAGATCCTTAAAGAGACCCAAATATAGATAACTATTTCGTATTTCCAAATGAGGAACTCCAAATCAGAAGGCAAATAACTACTTATTCAATAAGATGGATCTGGAACAACTGACTAAATGTTTGGAAAAAAAGTTACGTTTGACCTTTATTTCAACCCTCACAACCAAATAAATTCCAGATGGATAGAAAAGTAAGATTTTTTTTTAAAAAAATGTGGTAACACACACATTAGAAGAAAATACAAGATGAATATTTACAAAAGGTATCAATAATAAAAGAAAAGACTGAGAAAATTGACTAGATAATTTTTTTTTTTACTCTGGGGGTCAAAACCAATTTTAAAAAGTTAAGCAGGAACACTAGAAAAGGCTATTTGAAATGTATTAGCCAGTGGATTATTTTCTATGTAAGAGATCAACAAGGAAAAGAAAAGATCATGGGCAAGAGACATACAAAAAATGTTGAACTTCATTAGATATAAACATTTTTTATAAATTAAAATAAGATGCAGTATTTGCCTTTCCATTTGGCAAAACATAATAGTACCCACTGCTGGCGAGGAAACCAGCTCATATACAGAACATGAGACAATAAGTTTGCTCCATTTTTCTGAGATCAATTTCACTTTAGGTAAAAAATATAAACACCATTCAGCCCTGAAGTCTTCCAAACACTCATCTCTGTGACCCAACAGTAGATATTCATTCAAAAGAAATGAGAACAATATTCACCCAAAACCTCTATGTATGCTATTGTGTATTGTAGCTTTACTTATAGTTCCCAGAAACTAAAAACAAAATGTACTTTCAGGGAATAAAAAGACTGTGGCATAATCCACACACTAGAATTCTTCTCAACAACAAAAAGGAACCAACGACAGGACTTCCCTGGTGGCCGAGTGGTTAAGACTCCGAGCTTCCAATGCAGGGAGTATAGGTTTGATTCCTGGTCAGGGAATTGAGATGTCACATGTCATGCAGTGTGGCCAAAATAAAAAAATTTTTTTTAAAGAACAAATGGCAAATACACACAACTATCGGGATGAATCCCAAATGTATTCTTCTGAGTGAAAGACACCAGGCTCCAAAAGCTAAATATTGCATCCATTTGCGTGACATTCTGCAGAAAGCAAAACTGTCATTACAGACATCAGAGCAGTGGTTTCCAAGGACAAGAGTGAAGGGAAGAAATTGAACACACAAAAACCCTGCAGGAATGCGGGCAAACAACAGAATATTCTGCAGGTATTTGTTAAAACCTATAAACTTGTAGACTGAAGTGGGAGAATCTCACTGCATGTAAATGACACATCAATAAACCTAACTTTCAAAAAATCATCTTAAGGAAGAACATAGGCAAAGAATTGAGTATATGGATGGTTGTCATAGCATAATACATAACACATAAAAAGTGCATCATTTAGAATAACCTATGGCTCCCTTGGTGGCTCAGAGGTAAAGAATCCACCTGCCAGTGAAGGAGATGTAGGTTTGATCCTTGTGTTGAGAAGATCCCCTGGAGAAGGAAGTGGCAACCCATTCCAGTATGCTTACCCAGGAAATCTCATGGACAGAGGAGCTCAGCAGGCTACATACAGTTCATGAGGTCTCAGAGTCAGACACAACTGAGTGACTAAACAAGTGTGCCAATGCCAATTGCTTAGCTTTGAGAAAAATCTCCTGCTTGTACATAGGACGGTAACTTTAGGGAGAGCTGGATATAGGCTGTATGGAAACTCTCTGTGCTGCTTTTTTACTACTTTTCTGCAAATCCAAAATTATTCACAAAATGAGTTTTTAAAGACCATTTAAACATTTGCTGTACAGACATAGATAAGAACTTTGGATGTGGATGCCACAATCCTCCCATAAAATCCCAACTGGCTTTTATGTAATCCCCTCCATTGGTGCTTTTATTTTTTCACAATAAATATGCACTATAATTTCTTTACAGGGTTATAAAAAAAACAAGCAAGAAGCCAGTATGACCTTGCATGAAGGCTTGGTCTCAGAAGCTCACCTTATGAGTATTTCAGTCATAAAGCACCTACTATGTGTCAGAGACATAGTCAACCTTTGGAGAGATGTTGTCTTCACACACACACACACACACACACACACACACACACACACGCACACACACACACGCACACAAGTGATGGATGGTATGTTTTCTGTACCAAGTCATCAATTTCATGAGACAAGTGAGTCAAAGCCCATGCTGTCAGAATTGTATTCTTAAGCTGTGAATAAACAGTAATTTCTTTAAAGATCAAAGGAGCACAATTTTTCAATAGTCTTTCTTCCCCTCTACCTTCACCATCTCCATGGACTGTTAACTCCAAGCCCCTAAAATCTGTTCAGATTTTTTGAATAATTGACTCCATTTCTTGCTGATTGTTGGGCAGGGCACACTTTCAGTTTTATGCTATATGGTCCAAAGGCTATATGGTCCACAAGTTGGCAGCTTGCTTCTTCAGCATCATCAAGAGAGAGAGAGAGGGAGGCTTCTAGCAGAGGACAGTGCCATCTTAACATCACATAATCTTTAGCACATAATCACAAACATCCTGAGGACACCTGGTGGCTCAGTGGTAAAGAACCTCCTCAGCCAATGCAAGAGACTTGGGCTTGATCCCTGGGTTGGGAAGATCCCCTGGAGAAGAAATGGCAACCCACTCCAGTATTCTTGCCTGGAGAATCCCACAGAGGAGCCTGGAGGGCTACAAGCCATGGGGTCGCAAAGAGTTGGACTCAACTGAGCGACTAACACCATTGTCACCAAGTCACCAAGTCCAAGCTTGCTTTGCTTGCCGCACAACAGGTCAATAAATCCAGGAGAGAGGTGTGGAAGCAAGGAACACGACTTTATTTGGCAGCTTACGGAGATGTCAGACTATTGTCTCAGAGTAACCATCGTATGGTCTGAATGCCAGGTTCTTTTATAGAAGAGAGATGGGGGGTGGGGAGGAGAAGTAAAAAACTCATTAATCTTGCAAGCATCTCTTAGAATGGGAAGCCTCAGAGAGAGAATGCGTAGCTTCCTTCCTGTAGCCATCCACAGGTGGACAGGGTCCTGCACAAAGGCACTTTGGTTTAATATTTAGAGAGGGGGCAGGGTTCCCAGAGGCAGGCCATTATGTATAAACAATATCCTTTCAGTGAACAAAAGCAGCGGAAAGCAAGGATTACAGTAAAAGAAACAGATCTAAACAGAGAGTGAGGATTAGCTCTTTCCTACAAGGCTATAATAGGGTTGTCTGTATTCACCACACTATGCATTAGGTTCCTAGGTTGTTCTTGTCATTGTTTAGCTGCTCAGATACTTCCAACTCTTTGCAGACTCATGGACTGTAGCCTACCAGGCTCCTCTGTCCATGGTATTTCCCAAGCAAGAATACTGGAGTGGGTTGCCATTTCCTTCTCCAGGGGATCTTCCCAACCCAGGGATCAAACCCACATCTCCTGCATTGGCAGGCAGAATCTTTACCACTGAGCCACCTGGGAAGAGAGCCCCACGCTTCCTAGGACTTTTGCTGATCACCTATTGCATGTTTTCGCCCTTTAACAACAGTGTCCTCTGTTCCCACTCCACTCCCCTCACCTGGCAACTGACATTTTACTCCCTGTTTTTACAGGTTTGCCTTTTTTATATTCCACATATAAGCCATATCATATAGTACTTGGCTTTCCCTGATTTATCTGCCTTAGCATAATGTGTTCAAGGTCCATCCCTGCTGTGGTAAATGACAAGATGGCTTTTTTTTTCTCACGGATAAATAATCTGTTTTTATGTCACAGCTTTTTGGTTGTTAAGAACCAAGATTCATTAATACATGCATATGTGTGTATAAGGGCTTCCCTGGTGGTTCAGCTGGTAAAGAATTCGCCTGCAAAGTGGGGAGACTTGGGTTCGATCCCTGGGTTGGGAAGATCCCCTGGAGAAGGAGAAGGTTACTCACTCCAGTATTCTGGCCTGGAGAATTCCATGGACTATATAGTCCATGGGGTCGGACAACGACTAAGTGACTTTCATTTCACTCACATGTGTGTATAATTGAATCACTTTGCTATATGCTTGAAACTAGCACAACACTGTGAATCAACTATTTTAAGAAAAAAGAAGTACATTTTTATCAAGTGTAAAGAATATTCAAATGCAATATGAAATATTAAAGATGAATTTGAAATAGTAGACTACATACATATTTCTCTTTAAAATATCAATAGTCTGGTCTATGACTTGAAAAGACCTAGAAACAAACAGATGAGTCTAGGCTATCTTTTTGTGCTAAGAAGCCAGTGAAGTCCAGTGAGGTTATGTACATCACATCTTCTTTATCCGCTTGTCCATTGATGGGCGTTCAAGTTGTTTCTGTTATCTTGGCGATTGTGAATAGTGCTGCAATACATATGGGAGTGGGGGCTTCCCGGGTGGCTCTGTGGCAAAGAATATGCCTGCCAGTGTGGGAGACAAGGGTTCCATCCCCGGGTCCGGAAGATCCCCTGATGAAGGAAATGGCAACCCTCTCCAGTATTCTTGCCTGGGAAATCCCATGGACAGAGAAGCCTGGCAAGGTATAGTCCATGGGGTTGCGAAAGAGTCGGACACAGCTTAGCGACTAAACAGATGTAAGATGGGGAGAGATAACTACCTTCTCTGAGACTTGGTGGCCTCACTGGGAAAATGGACATACCTCCCAAGAAGGGAATGAAAACTGAACGAGACTGGCATATAGGACATGCCCAACAAATTCTCACTGGTAACATGATTGCAAAGTGAAAGTTGCTAAGTCGTATCTAACTCTTGGCGACCCCATGGACTGTAGCCCACCAGGCTCCTCTGTCCATGGAATTCTCCAAGCAAGAATACTGGAGTGGCTAGCCATTCCCTTCTCCAGAGGATCTTCCCAAACCAGGGATTGAAGCCAGGTCTCCTGCATTGCAGGCAGATTCTCTACCGTCTGAGCCATCAGGAATACCAGTATCATGACTACTATTGTTTTTAACTTTAGCCTCTACGGTGTGAACTTACTGGTCCATGCCTCTTTTGCAGTTGATCATAGCAGGTTTGCAAGTTACATTTGTCGATGAATGAATCTTTGCATTAATGAAGCCATATAACTAGGGACTCTTCCTTCTAGTAAGGTTCTTTTTTTTTTTTTTTGAGGACTTGATAAAATAATGGATAAATTTTGAGCTCATATGCACCAAGACACCATATTCTAAGCATTTCCCATGGGTTTACTCTGAATTAAGAAATATTATCAAGGGACTTCCCTGGTGGTCCAGTGGTGAAGACTCTGAGATTCCACGGCAGGGGTGAAGATCCTGCATGCCACATAGAGCAGGGCTAAACACTAAAAAAAAAAAAAAGTTTAAAAAAAAAATACAATCATAGGCATTTTACAGACCAGAAAAAGGAGGGCGCAGAGATGTTAAAGTGATTATCCACATGGATGATAAGTAATGGAGTTTTAGAGTCAGTTGGAAATAGACCGGGCAGGACTCTGACCACACCAAGCTTTCATTCTAACTGCAGAGAGAAAAAAAATAAGATCAGAAACAATAAAGAATCTCAAAGTGTCATAAATGTAATAAAGGAAATAAAGTAAAATGATGTGATAGTGAGTGATGGAGTAGAAGTGTTTCCACTTAGGAAGGGGGGAGACGTGTAACACTTGACCTAAGACCCAGAGAATGAGAAGAGACCAGCCATGAAAGTCTGGGAAGGAAAAGGATACCAAGGAGGAAAACAACAACAACAACAACAACAGTAACTGCAAAGGCTCTGAGGCTGGAGACAGGTCTGTCTGAAGGGCAAAAAGGCAGCCGGTGTGGCTGGAAGACTGTGAGCAGGAGAGGGGTCCAATTTGTTGGGAGGAAAGTATAAAACAGTTTACAGCATCTCAGGGCTTTCCTTTTGGCTTAGGAGTGGAATCTGCCTGCAAGGCAGGAGATGAAAGAGACATGAGTTCGATCCCTCGGTTGGGAAGATCCCCAAGGTAACCGTAACCACTCCAGTATTCTTGCCTGGAAAATTCCATGGACAGGGGAGCCGGGCAGGCTACAGTCCAAGGGTCACAAAGAGTTGGACACTACAGAGCGACTGAGCATATAAGATCCCAGCCCTGGGCCTGGCACACAGCTCTCACTCAGTAAATCCGATTGTTACAACTGCTTCAAAAGGCTGAGAGCTGCATTTGCTGCCCCCAGGGGCTGAACGTCAGGAAATTCCCGGCCTTTAGGTGTGGCCAAGGTGCCGAAGTGGGCCGCGGGAACCTCTCCAGGATCTGGCTCAGGAAGACCCTTCCTGGGAAGGGCTGACGAGCTGGTGCATCATCCATCCTTCCTTAAGTCCTCAAACACTGCCCACACCCTCCTGCCGGGAACAGGGCTGGAGTCAGCACCACCTTCCCACTAGCCCAAAACACTTTTGTCAGAGGTCGGTGACTTTTTTTTTTTAACATAATAGCAAAACGCAGATCACAGCATCTGGTCCCATCACTTTATGGCAAATAGATGGGGAGAAAATGGAAACAGTGACAGACTTTATTTTCTTGGGCTCCAGAATCACTGCGGACTGTGACTGCAGCCAGGAAATTAAAAGACGTTTGCTCCTTGGAAGAAAAGCTAAGACAAACCTAGACAACATGTTAAAAAGAAGAGATAGCTCTTTGCTGACAAAGGTCTGTCTAGTCAAAGCTATGGTTTTCCCAGTAGTCATGAACAGATGTGAGAACTGGACCGTAAGAAGGCTGAGTGCTGAAGAACTGATGCTTTTGAATTGTGGTGTTGGAGAACTCTTTAAGAGTCCCTTGGACAGCAAGGAAATCAAACCAGTCAATCGTAAAGGAAATCAGTCCTGAATATTCATTGGAAGCACTAATGCTGAAGCTGAAGCTCCAATAGTTAGGCCACTGAACAACCGACTCATTGGAAAAAACCCTGATGCTGGGAAAGGTTGAGGGCAGGAGGAGAAGGGGGTGACAGAGGATGAGATGGTTGGATGGCATCATCAACTTAATGGACATGAGTCTGAGCAAATTCAGGGAGACAGTGAAGGACAGAGAAGCCTGGGGTGCTGCACTCCACAGGGTCATGAAGAGTCGGACATGACTTAGCAACTACACCACAACAAAATTCAGGAAAATAACAACCAAAGAGAAGAAAATGGAGAAAGAGGAAGAGGAAACGGAGGCAGGAGGAGAGAATGAGTGGGAGGAATAAGGAGAAGAGGAGGAAGGGAAAGAGGAAGAAGAGATATGGGGAGGGGAGGAGGAGGGAGAGGAAGGAGAAGAAGAAAGGAGGGAAGGATGGAGAGAAGGAAGATTTCTTGCATCTCCTGCATTGGCGGGTGGATTCTTTACCTCTGAGCCACCTGAAAAGCCCCAGAGTGGCCCAAGCTTGGCTTCAGTCCCTCTGGGTCTCCCTAGCTCTGAACTTTGGACACCACTGATGACGCCTCTCAGGGCATGCTGAGGATTTGACACCACAACCCCCAGGTGCAGCATCCAGGTACAACATGTCACCTCTATCTTGTTGACTATCATCCAGTTCCACATGTGAACTCAACCACACATGCATGGAACTGGATCCTGCCAGGGAAATCAGATCTGGAACATCCCAGAATTTGTGGTCCCAGCTCCTGCCCCCAGGGAGCCAGGGGCCCCATCCAGGAAAATGGTTCCCACTCCGGACAGCTCTGGATCCCTCTGTGGGAACCACTGGGAGGCCCGGCAGCTGCTGGAGGAATTTCTTCCACTGCAACCTGGTTCTTTGAAGGCAAATTTGTCTTGGGCGATGGCCAGAGTGTCTCAGGGTCAAGGCTGGGGGAGAGAGGAAGTCAAGCTCTTCTCTGGGTGTGAAATGAGTCAGTACTGGGGTGGTGGTGGGGTTCAGGAGATCCCTTGGCTCAGGATAGGCCAACTTTGAAGGCTCGTGGGCATCACACATGAACATCCTTAGACCTGGGTACACAAGCAGATATGCTGGGGACACATGTGTGTTCATGCGGGTACATGTGCAGACATGCTCAAGCACACATCTGTGTGTTAATAAGCATACAGGCAAGAAGATGCTCCAAGGACGTCCCTGGTGGCACAGTAAACAAGAATCCGCCTGCCAGTAGAGGAGACTTGGGTTCGACCTCTGGCCCGAGGAGATCCCACGCGCCGAGGGACCGCTAAGTGCATGCGCCACACTGTGGCGCCCTCGCTAAGCGCATGCGCCACACTGTTGCGCCCTCGCTAAGCGCATGCGCCACACTGTTGCGCCCTCGCTCTAGACTCCACGCTCCGCAACAGAAGTCACCTCATTGAGAAGCCCAAGAACCGCAATAAAGAGTCTATCTCCTGCTTGCTGCAACCAGAGAAACCCTGAGCGAAGCAAAGAAGACCCAGCACAGGCAAAAGAAAATAAATAAGTTCTTTAAAAAGAATACACTCCAATACACCCATGCAAACTGTAGAGTTTCCTCTGTCCATGGGATCACCCTGGCAAGAATACTGGAGTGGGTTGCCGTATATATGAATCACTTTGCTATGCACCTGAAACTAACACAATACTGTAAATCAACTATATATACTTCAATTAAAAAAAAAAAAGAAAGAAAGAAAAACAAAAGACAAGGCAGCCTTGCCCTGCAGGAGTGTAGAGACCAGAGACGAACCCAAAGCTCAGATCCAGCCAGCCACCTGCCAACACAGACAGGAAAAACTTTTGCACAAGCTTTTGCACACCCCACCCCGCAACAGTCTGTCCTCAATCTTGAATTGTACCCGACTTCAAATCTTAACACCTTCTCGGACTTCAAAATATACCTGGAATCCAACCACTTCCTTTACCCACGCTCCCTCACCTGGTCAGGCCCCAGCATCGCTCACCTGGACCAGCTGGTCCCAGGCTCCCACCCTAGCTCTCACAGTCTGTCCTCCCTGAAGCAACCCCCGGAGGGCGCCCGTGAGCACCTGAGTCAGGCCCCGCCTCCTCCTCTGCCCATAGCCCTCCAGGGCTCGCCTCTAACGGAGAGCAAAAACCCAAACGCTCCCGCAGCCCACAAAGCCTTGCACAACCTGGTCGATCCCCTCCCTCCCTTCCCTCCTCCCTCTCTCCCCTTGCTTACTCTGCTCCAGCTGCATGGGGCTCCTGGCTGTTCTGCCAGCACAGCAGGCCAGATCCTTGCCCAGGACCTTTGCACAGGCTGTGTCCTCTGGCCAGACGGCTCTTCTCTCAGATATTTTGACTCACTCCCTTCACTTCCTTCAGTTTTCATTTCTGTTCTCTCTCCCCTAATACCTGAAAGGTCACTCCAGACAAGAATATCTGTGGGCTTCGTGCTCTGATGGTGTCTCAGTTCTAAATGGTGCCATCTTACAGTAGGTGTTCATAATTATCTTTTGTTGTTGTTCAAGCTGAGTAATATTAGACAATATTGTTTCTGTTGTTAACCTATTATCTATCTCTTACTCCCTTGAGGACAAAGGGTTTCTCCTTTCTTTTTATTTATTTATCTTTCTCTTCTATTTTTTTCTGCACTGGGTCTTAGTTGCTGCTCGGGGTCTTTCTCTGGTGCTTGAGCTTCTCGTTGTGTTGGCATCTCTCGTTGCAGAGCAGGGGCTGTAGGGCATATGGGCTTCAGTAGTTGTGGTGAGTGGCCTTAGTTGCCCCGTGGCACGTGGGATTTTCACTGACCAGGGCTCAAACCCTCATCCTCTGCCCTGGCAGGCAGATGTGCTAACCACTGGGCCACCAGGGAAGCCCTCCTTTCTTTTACCAAATGTTTATTGAGCACCTAGCACATGCCTAGCTGCTGCTGCTGCTAAGTCACGTCAGTCGTGTCCGACTCTGTGCAACCCCATGGACGGCAGCCCACCAGGGTCCCCCGTCCCTGGGATTCTCCAGGCAAGAACACTGGAGTGGGTTGCCATTTCCTTCTCCAATGCAGGAAAGTGAAAAGTGAAAGTGAAGTCGTTCAGTCATGTCCAACTCTTCGCGACCCCATGGACTGCAGCCTACCAGGCTCCTCCATCCATGGGATTTTCCAGGCAAGAGTACTGGAGTGGGGTGCCATTGCCTTCTCCAGCATGTCTAGCGGGCAAAGGAAATAGGCATGAAGCCCCTGCTCTCCAAAAAAACTTTCACACAAATGCAGAAGGCAGGTTAATGTGTGCAGAGCAAGGAATGATTTCAGATACAGCAGAAACTAACAAAACATTGTAAACCAACTGCACTCTAATAAAACATTTTAAATGTATGTATTTATATATATAATGAGTAACTAATAAGAACCTGCTGTATAGCACAGGGACTTTTGTGCAATACTCTGTAATGAGCTGTATGAGAAAAGAATCTTTAAAAAAAAAGAATGGATATATGTATAACTGATTCACTTTTGCTATACTGAAACTAACACGACATTGTAAATCAACTATAACCCAATTAAAATTTTTTAATTTTAAAATTAAAAAAATAAATGTAAATCAGATGTAAAGAGAGAAATAAATGATTTCAGACAGTGGCAAGAAAATGCAGACAGCAGAGAAAATAAAACAGGAAGAGAGTTTGGAGAGGGAGCTGGGGAGAGACAGAGTAGCTGAAAGCTGGGAGTCCATCTTTAAGTCAGGCTGGTACAATGTACAATAGCCAGGACATGGAAGCAACCTAGATGGCCATTGATATAAGAACGGACAAAGAAGACATGGTACATACATACAGTGGAATATTACTCAGCCATAACAAGAACGTATTTGAGTCAGTTCTAGTGAGGTGAATGAACCTAGAGCCTGTTATACAGAGTGAAGTAAGTCAGAAAGAGGAAAACAAATATCATATATTAACGCATACATATGGAATCTAGAAAAATGGTTTTGATGAACCTATTTGCAGGAAGGGAATTGAGATACAGATGTAGAGAAGAGACCTGTGGACACAGGAGGAGGGAGAAAGTGGGACTAATGGAGAAAGTAACATCAACATATACACTCATGTGTGAAATGGATAGCTGGTGAGAAACTGCCTATAACACACAGAGCCCCGCCTGGCACTCTATGATGACCTAGAGGGCTGGGATGGAGGAGAGAAGGGAGCCTCAAAGGGGAGGGGGTATATGTATAATTATGGCTGCTTCACATTATTGTATGGCAGAAACCAACAGAACATTGCAAAAATTTGGAAAAAAAATTGTCTATGTGCTACTTTCAGAATATCCACCAGGGTCCCCCGTCCCTGGGATTCTCCAGGCAAGAACACTGGAGTGGGTTGCCATTTCCTTCTCCAATGCAGGAAAGTGAAAAGTGAAAGTGAAGTCGTTCAGTCATGTCCAACTCTTCGCGACCCCATGGACTGCAGCCTACCAGGCTCCTCCATCCATGGGATTTTCCAGGCAAGAGTACTGGAGTGGGGTGCCATTGCCTTCTCCAGCATGTCTAGCGGGCAAAGGAAATAGGCATGAAGCCCCTGCTCTCCAAAAAAACTTTCACACAAATGCAGAAGGCAGGTTAATGTGTGCAGAGCAAGGAATGATTTCAGATACAGCAGAAACTAACAAAACATTGTAAACCAACTGCACTCTAATAAAACATTTTAAATGTATGTATTTATATATATAATGAGTAACTAATAAGAACCTGCTGTATAGCACAGGGACTTTTGTGCAATACTCTGTAATGAGCTGTATGAGAAAAGAATCTTTAAAAAAAAAGAATGGATATATGTATAACTGATTCACTTTTGCTATACTGAAACTAACACGACATTGTAAATCAACTATAACCTAATTAAAATTTTTTAATTTTAAAATTAAAAAAATAAATGTAAATCAGATGTAAAGAGAGAAATAAATGATTTCAGACAGTGGCAAGAAAATGCAGACAGCAGAGAAAATAAAACAGGAAGAGAGTTTGGAGAGGGAGCTGGGGAGAGACAGAGTAGCTGAAAGCTGGGAGTCCATCTTTAAGTCAGGCTGGTACAATGTACAATAGCCAGGACATGGAAGCAACCTAGATGGCCATTGATATAAGAACGGACAAAGAAGACATGGTACATACATACAGTGGAATATTACTCAGCCATAACAAGAACGTATTTGAGTCAGTTCTAGTGAGGTGAATGAACCTAGAGCCTGTTATACAGAGTGAAGTAAGTCAGAAAGAGGAAAACAAATATCATATATTAACGCATACATATGGAATCTAGAAAAATGGTTTTGATGAACCTATTTGCAGGAAGGGAATTGAGATACAGATGTAGAGAAGAGACCTGTGGACACAGGAGGAGGGAGAAAGTGGGACTAATGGAGAAAGTAACATCAACATATACACTCATGTGTGAAATGGATAGCTGGTGAGAAACTGCCTATAACACACAGAGCCCCGCCTGGCACTCTATGATGACCTAGAGGGCTGGGATGGAGGAGAGAAGGGAGCCTCAAAGGGGAGGGGGTATTGTATAATTATGGCTGCTTCACATTATTGTATGGCAGAAACCAACAGAACATTGCAAAAATTTGGAAAAAAAATTGTCTATGTGCTACTTTCAGAATAATGACAAATGTTAGATTTTAAGGCCGAATATCTGTTATCTTCATTGTTGTTTTTTTTTTAAAGATTTCATTTAAGGCAAAATAAAGCTCAATTTCTCACCAAAAAGAAAAAAAAAAGAAAGAAAACTCAGATGGGGCTATATTGCAGTTCCAGCTGTGACGGGCAGGTAAGAATCCCTCCCCCAGGGCAATATGCGCTGGCGCGCACAGGGCCAGATGGCCAGCTCCCCAGCCCCCACCGCAGACCCGGCTTCCTTGACCCCTGAGTCCATGAGCGCATGGGAAGAGAGGGCCCCATGGCTGAGACGCCCTGCCCTTCCTCCAGGGTTCCCAGACACCCTGCCACGGGCTCCCCCCTGGAAGGAAAAAGAAGAACGTCAGCCAAGGGCAGCCTCTGCCTTGTGGAGTGGGCCAGCCGCTGGGGTGGGGGAACTTCTTCCCAGCCCCCTCCCTTCCAGGGTGACCAGAGGGGTTGCTGGAAAATTCCAAGCACGGGAAATACAAACGGGCAGATGGCGGGAAGCAGGCAGGGATGTTACACCCGTATACTAGCGGGAACTGAAGCCCTGCAACCCCCGACTCCGCTCCCCGCTGGAGCCTCCCCCAGGGCCTGTCTGCTAGGGAACCAGCCTGAGAGCCAGGAGGCACCCTCTTTCCCTACCCAGCTCCATACCTACACCAAAACCAGCTCATTCTGCCACCTGAATGCCCCTCAAAACCACCCACGCTAAGTAAACACCCTCTCTCCCCTGGGTAATAGCCATCCCCCAACCTGTTTTCCACTTTGCTGGTGGCAACCTCTATCCATTCTGCCCCCACCCAGCTAGAGGGATTTCTACCTAAACAAGCCCCAGACCTTGCCCCCTGCCCCCTGGATAAAGCCTTCCATGGCTCCCCATTGCCCTTAGTGCCAAACCCAAACTTTTAAAACCCCGCCTCCTCCAGCCCAGCCCACTGTGGCCTCCATCACTAGCATCCTTCATCACCGTCTCTCCCACTCGTGGCTCTGCTGGCGGCAGACAGGGGAATTCACTTTGGATTCCTCCGCAGCTTGTCTCAGCAGCCCCCAGTCTCCCCAATCCTTTACGAGTCTGCTGAGCATGGCTCCTTGAAGACACCCTCCTGGACTCTCAAGTCCAAGTTCATCCGGCTCCCGCTAGCGCTCAGTCCGTATCGCTCTGTTCTTACATGTATCTCTGTGTCCTTAGCAGACTCGAATTCTGCAGGGGTCTCCCAACCTGGCACGGTGTCTGCTTCAAAATAGGTGCTTAATAGATCCCACAAGATACACTGTACGGGGAGGTGGGTTTCAAGCTGATTGTGCCTGGCAGGGGACAGTCTGCTGCTGTTCTAACCACTGTTCCATGATTGATGGGGCTAGGTGGTTACCAGGCACTTACAAGCTGTTCTTCACGGTTCACACGGAGGGTGGATGTAGGTGATCCCTTGCTCTGCTCTCTTAGCCACGATGAGCCGAAAAGAAAAACGTTCTTAAAAAGGAAGTTTTTAAGGGAAGAATCAACATCTGAAAGTTCAAAGCCTAACTTTGCCTAGAAGGGGACCTGATTAACCCTGGTGTGGGGGGTGCTCACTGCCTCTCACCATGGATGACCTTGGTTAGCCCTGGAGTTGGGAGGCTCACTACCTCTCACCATGGACAACCTCAGTTGTGTGAAGGCAGGTTTTGGAACCATCTTTCTCCAGCCTCTGTGTGCCCCACCCAGCAGTGGAGGATGACCCTGCCCCCTGCCATGATGGTAGACACGCCTCGAGAGGGAGCTTGGGCTGAAAGAAGCTGCAGGACTCTTGAGTCCAGGTTACTAGCGGAGACAAGCAGGGCCAGCCACTTCAGGGCTCATCTTACAACTGGCAGTATGTAAAGAAACCATGCTGTGCTTCTGTGGGCATCTCATTGTGAGAACATTGGGTTCCTGGGTTATATTAAGATGTGGTTTTCCTGTTGGAGCCTCTCGCGTCCTCTGTGGTTTCTCTGGGGGTTCAACAACAGGGAAGGAATGGGTTCTCGGTAAGGAGTGGGCACAGAAGGGGCCCAGCCAGCCTCCCACCTTGTGTTGCTGTCTAAACTTGGAATCCAGCCCCCCGGGGGGTGGGGAGTCACCCCAAAATGTTCCCAGAGTAGGGCTGTCATGTAAAACTGTAAGATGTCTGGGACTTCCCTGGTGTTCCAGTGGTTAGGACTCCTTGCTTCTCCAAATAAGCTAGAGTGATTACTAGGGGTGCCTGTAATCACTGATGCAACAGTTCTGAATGATCTAGAAAAAATGATTGTATTTAATAGAAAATGTAAATAAAGTCAGGGAAATGTTAAAAAAAAAAAAAGAAAGAAAGAAAGGAAAAGACTCCATGCTTCCAATGTAGGGGGCGCAGGTTTGATCCCTGGTTGGGGAACTAAGATCCTACATGCCATGCGATACAGCCTATATATAAAACACCCACGGCAGTAGTGATAACCTGCCTTCCAATGCAGGAGATGTAAAAGATGCAGGCTCAATCCCAGGGTCAGGAAGATCCCCTGGAGGAGGGCACAGCAACCCACTACAGTATTCTTGCCTGGAAAAATCGCATGGACATAGGAACCTGGAAGGAGGCTACAGTCCATAGGGTCATAAAGAGTCAGACATGACTGAAGCAATTTAGCATATATGTGGAGAAAGAGAGAGACAGAATCTAGCAACTTCTATTTTATCCAGCAAGCCTGAGTCTAAAAGTACAAAGTGAAAACGTTAGTCACTCAGTCATGTCCAACTCTTTGTGTCCCCATGGACTGTAGCCCGCCAGGCTCC
>SJYC01067410.1:0-136322 GCA_006408675.1 Madoqua kirkii
AAAAAAAAGCTGAATAATTCCATTTATATAATATTCTGGAAAAGACAAAACCGTAAAGACAGAGAGGATATCAGTGATTTTCAGGGTTAGGGAAAAAAGATGCCTACCAAACTCCCAATCCATTCCTCCCCCACTTCTACCTCCTTGGCAACCATATGTCTGTTCTCTATCTTACTCCATTTTTAATGAGCCTTCTGTTTATTAATTTTCACACAGATAGCCTCATCTGTGGCTGTTTCTGGTCTACACATGTTAGAGGAAGGATAACTAAATATTGATATATGATAAGATGTGCCCGTGCCCCTTTCTCGTCATCCCTGTCAGCACCAGGTGTTGCCAATTTTTAATGTTTTTTCCTCACTTTTAAAAATGTGTTATCTCAGCTCAGTGCTCTGTGATGACCTAGAGTGGGGTACTGAGGGGTGACAGGCAGACTCGAGAGGGAGGGGATGTGTGTATACTTACGGTTAATTCACCTTGCTGTGCAGCGGAAGCCAGAACAACATAGTAAAGCAATTGCCTGCCCTCCATTTCAAAATAAAATTCTAAATTTATGATAATTGCTTGAAAGATCTTTGCTCAGTTTTAGAAAATATCAGATTTCTAAATATCAGATTTCCAATATGATGGACGAGTTACACATGTAGGATTTCACAAACTTTATGATTTCTGCTACAATTTAACTACAATGAGTGAAAGTGAAAGTCACTCGGTCGTGTCCAGCTCTTTTTGACCCCACAGACTATCTAGTCCATGGAATTCTCCAGGCCAGAACGCTGGAGTGGACAGCCTTTCCCTTCTCCAGGAGAACGTGAAATACATGATTTCCCTCTTTTTGACTGTTGTTTTTACTTGCTTGGGTGTGAAGTGATAGCTCATTATTACTGAAATTTGCACGCTCTGGGCTCCTGGGGGGCTGTATTTTAACATATTCTTTGGTTTTAGGGTATGAGAGGTGTCTGCTCATATCCTTTCTAAATTTCCTGTTTATGTTCTTTGTCTTTTTCTTATCAACGTGTAGAACTCTTTATGTAGGAAGGTACTAACTCTTCTCAGACTAATGGATTTTTTAATTTATTTACTTTTGGCCACAAGGGTTTCCGTTGCTGTGCACCAGCCTTCTCTAGCTGTGGCGGGAGGGGCTGCTCTTGTTGCTGAGCGCAGGCTTTAAGGGACTCAGGCTTCAGTAGCTGTGGCTCCCGGGTTTGGCTGTCCCAAGGCATGCGGGAACTTCCCCAGACCACCATCAGGGATCAGACCACTGTCAGGAGGAATGTTAACCACGGGACCACCAGGGAAGTACCTACTAATTGATTTTTTACTTGTTGCTTTTATTTGTAACATGATTTCCCTAAGATTTTGTAGGTTTTTATATAATCTTATATTTCTTTCATTTATGCCTTCCAAGTTTACTGTCTTAGTTTTAAAAACCAAAACAGCAGCAACAACAACAAAAACATGTTTTTAAGCCTAAATTGTAAAAGTAGCCTTGAAATTCATTCTACCACATATGTTGAGTTGGGGGTGGGGGCTCTTGTTTTGTTTTACACTTTATCTTTCACTCTTCTGGAGTTTTGTTGGTTTTTTTTTTTTTCCTGTAACACAGAAATATTTCACCCCATCACATCTCTAGGAACAGTGGGAGAAAGAAAGGTAAAGATAATGTCCACCTGTGCTCCACACCCATACATGCTAAGTCACTTCAGTCGAGTCCAACTCTTTGCGACCCTATGGACTGCAGCCCGCCAGGCTTCTCTGTCCACGGGATTCTCCAGGCAAGAACACTGGGGTGGGTTGCCATGCCCTCCACCAGAGAGCATCTTCCCGACCCAGGGATCAAACTCGTCTCTCTGTTGTCTCCTGCACCGGCAGGGAGTTCTTTACTACCAGCGCCACCTGGGAAGCCCCTCCATACCTACCTTCCTCTCTAACTCAAGCCATGGCCTTAACCCTTCCGCCTTGAAAATCCTATCCCTGACCTGGCTTTCCCTTTTTTTTTTTTTAATCTCACTGTGGTCTTAATTTAGCCAGAGAAGCCCCAGAGAAGCACTGCCCTCTCGTGGCTAATTCAGTAATAGCACCTACAGCCTGGAGATAAAGCTGTTTGCTGGTTCCTTGTGTCCTGTGCCCTGGCAATCTCTTTGCTGGGCGCATGCCAGCCTCACAGCCCAGACCTGCCAGATCCCTCTCCTTTCCCCAATGGCCAGGACAGGCACTTGCCTTCCACCCTGGGTACACAGATCCCAGCTGCCACCTCACCTTGTTCCCACTACAGCCTCTGGCCACCCGGAAGCAGCTTGGACTGTGCTTTGCAGCAGCAAAGGGTCGCTGGCATCATTGAGTCCAGCTGCTTTGCTTGTTTGACCTGTGAGTGAGGACACAGGTGGGAACGGGGACCTGCCCAGGGAAACAGAGGGCTCCGCACAAGGACCCCGTCCCTTGGTCCAGGGCAGCATCCACCTCAGCAGACAGTTGTGCCTGCACCATGCTCTCCACGAGGATGAGTGTGCGTGTGCAAGCACTCCCACCAGTGCCTGACCCACAGGCCCGTCCAGGGCCCCAGGCCCCAGGAGGCAGAGCCAGGGTTTCGATCATGGGTGCCAGCTCGGCTGACCTGGTAAGTCCAGGTCGAGGTGGGGGCCAGAACAGTTTTGGGAAGAAGAAGCAGGCATCTGGGCTGGGTGCTGATGGCTGAGGATCCCCCACACAGAGGGGGTATGATCAGGGATAGTCAGTGGGCCCACGTGGAGGGAGTGCCAGGGATCTGGGGACAGGCAGCAAGGAGCAAGGGGGCTAGCAGGCTCCTCTCAGGATGACCTGGGACTTGGGTATTTGATGGGGCTCACAAGGGCATCCTCTGAACAAGAAGGTGCTAAGGCTTGGCTCTCCTGTGTCTGCCGCATGTCAGGGTTAGGAACAAGAGCTTCTGACTCTTTGGAGGACTGCTGAGCTGCTGCCATTTCGTCTCAGGTGAGGCAACATCCTGGAAAAGCCACGTCTGATGTGCATCACTATGAACAAAGCTAGTGGAGGTGATGAATTCCAGTTGAACTATTTCAAATCCTAAAAGATAATGCTGTGAAAGTGCTGCACTCAATATGCCAGATCGTTTTTGTATAGTTCGTTTGTGTATTCTTGCTACCTCTTCTTAATATCTTCTGCTTCTGTTTGGCCCATACCATTTCTGTCCTAGTGGTAGCAAGAAAACACAGAAGAACTATACAAAATAGATCTCCATGACCCAGATAACCACAATGGCAGCAAGGAGCTCAACTAGAGCCAGACATCCTGGAATGTGAAGTCAAGTCGGCCTTAGAAAGAAGCATCACTATGAACAAAGCTAGTGGAGGTGATGGAATTCCTGCTGAGCTGTTTCAAATCCTGAAATATGATGCTGTGAAAGTGCTGCATTCAATATGCCTACAAATTTGGAAAACTCAGCAGTGGCCATAGGACTGGAAAAGGTCAGTTTTCATTCCAATCCCAAAGAAAGGCAATGCCAAAGAATGCTCAGACTACTACACAATTGCACTCATCTCACATGATAGTAAAGTAATGCTCAAAATTCTCCAAGCCAGGCTTCAACAGTATGTGAACTGTGAACTTCCAGATGTTCAAGCTGGATTTAGAAAAGGCAGAGGAACCAGAGATCAAATTGCCAACATCTATTGGATCATGGAAAAAGCAAGAGAGTTCTAGAAAAACATCTACTTCGGCCACCTCAAAGCCTTTGACAGTGTGGATCACAACAAACTGGAAAATTCTTATAGAGATGGGAATACCAGACCACCTTACCTGCCTCCTGAGAAATCTGTATGCAGGTCAAGAAGCAACAGTTAAAACTGGACATGAAATTACAGACAGGTTCCAAATCAGGAAAGAAGTACATCAAGGCTGTATATTGTCACCCTGCTTATTTAACTTATATGCAGAATATATCATGTGAAATGCCTGGCTGGATGAAGCACAAGCTGGGATCAAGATTGCTAGGAGAAATATCAGTAACCTCAGATACACAGATGATACCACCCTTATGGCAGAAAGTGAAAAAGAACTAAAGAGCCTCTTGATGAAGGTGAAAGAGGAATGTAAAAAAGTTTGCTTAAAACTCAGAATTCAGAAAACGAAGATCATGGCATCTGGTCCCATCACTTCATGGCAAACAGATGGGAAACAGTGGAAACAGCGAGAGACTTTATTTTTTTTTGGGGGGGGGCTCCAAAATCACTGCAGATGGCGACTGCAGCCATGAAATTAAAAGATGCTCCTTGGAAGAAAAGCTATGTCCAACCTAGATAGCATATTAAAAAGCAGAGACATTACCAACAAAGGTCCATCTAGTCGAGGCTACAGATTTTCCAGTGGTCATATATGGATGTGAGAGTTGGACTATAAAGAAAGCTGAGCACCGAAGAACTGATGCTTTTGAACTGTGGTGTTGGAGAAGACTCTTGAGAGTCCCTTGGACTTCAAAGAGAACCAACCAGTCCATCCTAAAGGAAATCAGTCCTGAATATTCATTGGAAGGACTGATGCTGAAGCTGAAACTCCAATACTTTGGCCACCTGATGCAAAGGGCTGACTCATTGGAAAAGACTCTGATGCTGGAAAAGAGTGAAGGAGGGAGGAGAAGGGGACAACAGAGGATGAAACAGTTGGATGGCATCATCAACTCAATGGACGTGAGTTTGAGCAGTTTCCAGAAATTGGTGATGGACGGAGGGGCCTGGCATGCTGCAGTCCATGGGGTCACAAAGAGCAGGACATGACTGAGCAACCGAACTGAACAGAAAGCTATTAATAAAAGCTTCCCAGGTGGCTTAGCGGTAAAGAACATGCCTACCAATGCAGGAGATGCAAGTTCGATCCCTGGGTCCAGAAGATTCCCCTGGAGAAGGAAATGGAAACCCACTCCAGTATTCTTGCCTGGGGAAATCCAACGGACTGAAGGAGCCTGATGAGCTACAGTCCAGGGGTCGCAAAGGAGTAGGACACGACTTTGCAAAACAAAAACAGCAAAGCTAAAAGCAGGATCCTTCCCATGTCTGGGTTTAAAACTCACCAGCAGAAGATAAAGGATTGAAAATTAGAAGTCAAACTGATATTTGTACACCTGTCTTCACAGAACCATCATCACAATAACCAGAAGGTAGAAACAATTCAAGTGTCCATCAGCAGATAAATAGACAAACAAGACGCGATCCATCCACGTGGTGGAATATTATTCAGTCTTAAAAGGAAGGAAATTCCAGCATGTGCTACAAGATGAAACTTGAGGACAGCAAAATAAACACAAAAGTGTAAGCCACAAAATCCTGTGTGATCACAGGATCACACCCTCAGGAGGTCCCTGGAGGAGTCAGATCCACAGAGACAGGAAGTAGACGGTGGGGCCAGGGGCAAGGGGAGGGGATGGGGAGTCAGTGTCTCCTGGGGACAGAGTTTCAGTTTGGGGAGATGACAAAGTTCTGATGATGGATGGTGGGGATGGTTGAGCAACAGTGGGAAGGAACTTGATACCACTGAGCTGTGTACTTAAAAATGGTTAGAATGGTGAATTTTACATCATGTATATTTCACCAACAAGGAAAGTGGGAAAGGGTAGTGCGGATAGGGGCTGGGGGGAGCCTTGTGGAGGTGAGCCAGCGTTTTGGGTGGGGAGAGAGGAGCCAGGCGCACCTGGCTGAGCCTCCAGGAGTAGGTGGGGACCTTGGCAGGGAGGCGATGGGTCTGTGGGGGTGGAGACCAGGGTACATCTGGTGAGGAAGCCCAGATTAAGAGTCTCAATAGCACTCTCACACGTTTTGGCCATAAAAGGGAAGAGCAGGACCTGCAGGTGGTGGCGGGGGTGTTAGGGGGACATTGCAGAAAGGGAACAGTGGAGTCAGTGGAGAATCTTGAGAGAGCTTAAATTCTGCGGGAGAAAGAGCCCGGGAAGGGAAGACTAAAAAGAGAGAATGTGTGCTGTGCCAAGTTGCTTTGGTCTGATTCTTTGTGACCCCATGGACTGTAGCCTGCCAGGCTTCTCTGTCCATTGGATTCTCCAGGCAAGAATACTGGAGTGGGTTGCCATGCCCTCCTCCAGAGGATCTTCCCAACCCAGGGATTGAACCTGTTTCTCTTACATCTCCTGCATTGGCAGGCAGGTTCTTTACCTTAGCGCCACCTGGGAAGCCCAAGAACAAAGAGGCACGGAGAGAGAGGAGGAAAGACTGTGATAAAGATGAAATGAGAGAAAGATGGATAGAGGCAGAGAGCAGTGCTCCCTCCCTGCTGTAGGATCCTGAACCCACTTTCCTTTCCAGTGTCTCGCTGTGACTGTCTCTGGGACCCCTTGGGCTCTCCTATCCTGAGTCACCTTGTCCCCACCCCTTCCAATTCATCCCTTGCTTGAACCTCCCTAGTGGTGCCCAGCAATCACACCTACAACCTGGCCCCCCAAGGCTCCCCCAAACTCCAACAGCCTCACAGCCTCTGTCACCGCCAGTCTCCCCCGCTGTCACGCAGGCCTCCTCTTACTGCTCAAACATGCCAAAGCTCAGACCTGCCTCTGAGCCTTTGTCCCTGCAGTTCCCGCCACAGCGAATGCCCTTTCCCCACAGCTCTTCATTTCCATGCCTGGGCACTGGGCAATCAGGTCTCAGCTCCGAGAGCCTTCCCTGACCTCCCCTCCCCCATCCTACCCTCAGCTGAAGCGGCCATCACCCCACCCAGTCTCTGTCACATAACAAGGTTTACTTCCTGTCGCAGCAATGAACATCATCTGAAGTTACCTTGCGGGTCTGTTTCCTGATTCACAGTTTGCCTTCCCCACTGAACCATGAGCCTCCCCTCACCCCAACAGGTAACTGCATCTGTATTATTTACGGTAATCCCGCACCCACAAAAAGTGCCCGGCATACAGTAGGCGCTCAATCAATGTGTGTTGCATTAAACAAATAATCGACTGGTTACAGAATGAATGGGTGGTGCACGTGGATCTGCGTGCTTTCCTGTCTGCTCGTGTCCCGGGTGTTTCTTGCGGTTGTAGTCTTCTGTGGACGGCCCCACGTGTGTCCCTGAGGACAAGAGTGATATTCTGGGTCAGTGAGGGTTTGTGTTGAAGGGCCCCTGGGCCTGTGTGTTTGTGGCTTTGGGGAAGATGTCACAGGATGAGCAGAGTGTCTGTGTCTCCACGTGTGTTCTCATGGGTGCCCAGTGCCTACCTCTTGTGCGTGTGCATGCACGTGTGTGTGATTGCATGATCTCCATTGGCTCAGCTGGTAGAGTCAGCCTGTAATGCAGGAGACCCCAGTTCAATCCCTGGGTCGGGAAGATCCCCATGGAGAAGGGATAGGCTACCCACTCCAGTATTCTTGGGCTTCCCTGATGGCTCAGATGGTAAAGAATCTGCCTGTAGTGTGGGAAACCTGGGTTCAATCCCTGGGTTTGGAAGGGCCCCTGGAGGAGGGCATGGCAACCCATTCCAGTATTCTTGCCTTGAGAATCCCCATGGACAGAGGAGCCTGGAGGGCTACTAAGAGCAACTAGGTCTGCATGCCACAACCACTGAGCCCGTGTGTTGCAACTACTGGAGCCCGCACGCCCTAGCGCCTGTACTCCGCAATAAGAGAAGCCCCTACAATGAGAAGCCCAAGCCTCAGCTAGAGAAAATCCAAGCACTGCAGCAAAGACCCGGTGTAGCCAAATAAATAATGACTTTTAATGTGTTTTAAAAAGAATGGGCTTCTGTGAGCCAGGGCAGCTGGCTCTGCCTGTCTCTGTGCTGCTATGGGCTCCTTCTAACCTTGGCCTCCTGGTGCCTGTCCCACGCTTGAGTTTTCTTGAGTCTCCACGAGTATATTGTCTGTGTCTAAGGTCCATCTAGTCAAGGCTATGGTTTTTCCAGTAGTCATACATGGATGTGAGAGTTGGACTGTGAAGAAGGCTGAGTGCCGAAGAATTGATGCTTTTGAACTGTGGTGTTGGAGAAGACTCTTGAGAGTCCCTTGGACTGCAAGGAGACCTAACCAGTCCATTCTGAAGGAGATCAACCCTGGGATTTCTTTGGAAGAAATGATGCTGAAGCTGAAGCTCCAGTACTTTGGCCACCTGATGCGAAGAGCTGACTCATTGGAAAAGACCTTGATGCTGGGAGGGATTGGGGGCAGGAAGAGAAGGGGACGACAGAGAATGAGATGGCTGGATGGCATCACTGACTTGATGGACGTGAATCTGAGTGAACTCCGGGAGCTGGTGATGGACAGGGAGGCCTGTTGTGCTGCGGTTCATGGGGTTGCAAAGAGTCGGCATGACTGAGCGACTGAACTGAACTGAACTGACACACCACCTGTCTCTGAGTGCCAAGGAGCCCACATGTATCTTGCATGCACCCAAGTGTGTCTGTGGGCAGACTGCTCTGTCCACACACTCCCACATCTTGGGGACCCACAGATACCTACACACCTACAAACCTGGGGGCACATGTCTCTCTGTAAGAATCCAAGTGCCCGGGTATCCACTCTAGTGGCATGCTGGAGGCAAGCCTGAGCATCTCTTCCTCACCCCACGTGGAATGACATCAGGTTGGCAATTGAAATCAGTCATGATGGGAGTATTTACACCACACGCACGTATGCATGCCCATTCACTCAGTCGTGTCCGACTCTGCGATCCCATGGACTGTAGCCCACTAGGCTCCTCTGTCCATGGGATTTCCCAAGCAAGAATACTGGAGTGGGTTGTCATGCCCTCCTCCAGACTATCTTTCCAACCCAGGGATTGAACTCTTGTCTCCTGCATTGGCAGGCAGATTCATTACCCTTGAGCCACCAGGGAAGCCCCTACAAAATCAACAAATGCTATGCATCACAGCTTTGTGTGTGTGTGTGTGTGTGTGTGTGTGTGTGTGGTCAAAAGAAGTGGTTGCTAACCCTTTACCAGTGCACCCTGGGGACGCAGGCACCTCCGTATGCCCCATGTAACCGTGTGTATGCTTGTGTTGCTGTGCGTGTGCGAGAGTGCCTGTGTCGCCGTGGATACACATGACTGGCATGTCCCACTTGCGGGGGTGAGGCCCCAGCCCTCTATACCTCTTTGGCAGCAGGTTCCACAGGAAGTGAGGAAGTGAGGGGTGGGTGGGGAGAGTGCTGAGCCTACCCTCCACATCCCCAGTCTGCTACCCCACCTCAAGATGCCTGCATGCACGGGGCGGGGTGTTGCTGAGTGGAGGGGGGAAGAGCTCCCTCTTCTAAAACCCTGTCCCGTGCTGCACTCACGTCCGTGCCTCAGCCCATGACAGGAGGGTGGAGGCGCCAGGCAGGCAGGCAGGCAGTTAAGGAAGAGGAAGTTAGGGCAAAGTTGGGTCACCCTGTGGCTTACCCCAGGCTCTGGCCCACAGATGCTCCCCCAGGGTCAGCTCAAAGCCCTAACCAAGGATCGTGGGGGCTGCGGGAGCTAGTACGCAGAGCTGGGGCACCCACAGCAGCAAGGACAAGGCTCCATCCGGTGAGTGACCATCCCTGGGGAGTGCGGGACAGATGGATGAACAGGGACAGAGCAGCCGTGTAGCCAGCGATGGGAGGGGGGCCTCGGGGGCAGCAGACAGTCCATCCACAATTTCTCTCCACCTTCTAGTCAGCCTGCTTCCTGAGTGGGTTGGGGAGGCTGTTTGACTTGAGTCTTTGCTCTGCAAATGTCTGTGGTTTTAAGAAGTCAACTCAGCGGGCTGGGGTCCATGATCAGTAATAGAGCGAGACAGAAGGATGGCCCCCTTGTAGACAAAGTCTGCTCTGGGGACAAGGAACAGGGGATAAATTAGGAGATGGGATTAGCCTCCCTGAGGCAAAGTCAGTCAAAGGTGCTTTTGTTCTTAAACTAGGGATGTGGGGTGAAAAGAGGATTATGTGTGTGCTGCGCTTAGTCCCTCAGTCACACGCGACTCTTTGCAACCCCGTGGACTGCAGTCCGCCAGGCTCCTCTGTCCATAGAATTCTCCAGTCAAGAATACTGGGGTGGGTTGCCATTTCCTCCTCCAGAAGATCTTCCTGACCCAGGGACCAAACCCACATCTCCTGCGTTGACAGATGGATTGTTTTACCACTGAGCCACCCTGGAAGCCCCAGAGAGGTCTCAGATCTCCCTGAAACGTAACCGGAGAGTGACGTTGGGGGTGTCTGACTTTCAGAGCAAACGCCCACTGATGACTGATGTCTAAGCACCAGTGCCGAGGACATCCTTATCCTAGTCTTCCAAGGTCATCAAAGGAGGTCCCACCACCCAGGCAGTCCTCCTGGTTGGAGCCCTCCACTTGGGGAGGCGCCCCGGGTCCCAACTTGGCCCTCCACCAGGAGCCTTCACGCCCAGCTGCCTGGGGTGGGGTGAGGTTGGGTAGAAAGGATGTGGTTTCTGAAAGGGCACACCCAGGCCTGCTGCTTCCTCCCGGCCCCAGTGCCAACACGGCCATCAGGGTCTGGGAAGGTGGCCCAGAAGCAACCAGGAGTGGGGTGGATTTAGAGTGGAAGGCTGGAGCCAGGGAGGAGATTAGGCTAGGGGCACATCGGAAAAGGCCTCGAATGCTGCACTCAGAGAGCGGAGGCTCCTCAGAGAGTTCCACTGGCCAGGTCACCCGCGATTCTAAGGAATACCTTGACAACCCCTGGCAGCCAAGGGAGCACTTCCTGGCCACTGGTGTGAGTGAGTCCATCCGGGAGGACTTCCTGGCAGAGGCAGGCTTTTCACTGGACCTTGAAGCCCCAGTGGAATATCAACCACAAACCCATCAGTATATCTGGTCTGGGATACTGCCCCCACCCCACTTCCCAAGCCCTGACACAGGGCCAGACACCTGCCAGCGCTCAGTCCTGCTGTGGATGGAAGGATGTCGACCAGTTGTGGGTTCAGAGCCCCACTCCCCTGTGTCCGCGTGGCTGTAGGCAAGTGTCCTCACCTCTCTGGCTTTGTCTGTGCTCCTCCGTAGAAGGGCTGCTGTGGATCTTGCATGTGAGGGCATGGCTCAGTGCCCAGCATAACAGTACACACTCTGAAACACTGTCCACCTTGCCCATTCTCTCGTATTTTGTCCCTGTCCCACAGCCTGGCTATCCCGAGCACTCTCCACCCATGCCACACGTGTGCATCTGTAGAAACCCTGCAAGTCACATCTAGAAAGAGGGACTAGTCATGGGTGTCAATCTCCATTAAGTGTGCGGGGAGTAGTCTGTTATACAGAGTGAAATCAGAAAGAGGAAAACAAATTAAGGCAATCAAACCAGTCAATCCTAAAGGAAATCAACCCTGAATATTCACTGGAAGGACTGATTATGAAGCTAAAGCTCCAATACTTTAGCTACTTAATGCGAAGAGCCGACTCATTGGAAAAGACCCTGATGCTGGGAAAGATTGAGGGCAGGAGGAGAGGGGGGTGACAGAGGATGAGATGGTTGGATGGCATCACCAATTCAATGGACATGGGTTTGAGTAAATTCCAGGAGTTGGTGAAGGACAGGGAACCTGCAGTCCATGGGGTCTCAGAGAGTGGACACAACTTATCGACTGAACAGCAACATATTAATGCATGTATATATGTGTGTGTGTGTGTGTGTGTGTGTGTGTATTCTAGAAAATGGTACTGATGAACCCATTTGCAGAACAGTAATAGAGACATAGATATAGACAGCAGACTTGTGGATACAGGGGGGGAAGTTGGGACAAATTTAGAGTGGCATTGACATACGCACAGTTGTTGTTGTCAAGTTGCTAAGTTGTGTCCAACTCTTTTGTGACTCCATGGACTGTAGCCTCCAAGGCTCCTCTGTCCATGGGATTTCCCAGGCAAGAATATTGGAGTGGCTTGCCATTTCCTTCTCCACGGGATCTTCCTGACCCAGGAATCGACATTGGCAGGCAGATTCTTTATGACTGAGCCACCAGGGAAGCCCGGCAAATATACAGAACCAGGTGTCAAGTAGCTGGCTAGTGGAAAGCTGCTGTGTAGCTCAGGGAGCTCAGTTCAGTGCTCTGTGATGACCTATAGGCATGGGATGAGGGGGTGGAGGGGGCTCAAGAGTGAGGGGACGTATGTATACCCTCATATACATATGGAAGAGGACTGGAGACAGGACTTGGGGACCATTTGGAGCCTCTAGACATGGCTCAAGCCCATGGGAAATCCAGGACAATATGCTGATTTCAGCTTTAATGAGGGGATGGATACGACTTGGGAAGAAGCTGTGTTTAAGATGTTTGTTACTTACCCTCTTTGCATCTTAGTTTCCTCGTCTGAACAGCGGGAATGCTGGGAGCATCAATAGCATCATGCCACCATAGTATGATTGTGAACAGTGAAAGAATTATTGATGTAAAACCTTTGGAGTGGTGGCTGGCATGACATAAGTGCTTGTTAAATGCTAGTTTGCGTTGCTATTACTTCATCCCTGGCCTTGGGGCCGGCATGACCCACACACATGGCCTTCTAGTTGGCACTCCTTCTCAATGCCCATCAGCTTACCTAACCATACACCAGCTGGCTGGATCTTTCAGCTTCAGCCAATCTCTGCTGGACTCACTAATGGATTCGTGGGATACACTGCCAGGGAGGTATCTCTGGAATCTGCCCTTTCTAGGAGTAAGGGCACCATGGTGTCAAGAGAGGGTATCATCAACAAGATGGCAGTCACCATCAATAACATGGTAAAAGACCTCACTAAGATGGCAGAGATCCTCACCGAGACAGTAGATGCACTCCCCAACATGGAGGCTATCCCCACCAATATGGCAGCCACATCCATCAAGATGGAACACACTCCATACGCTTCACCCCCATCCAGACTTCCTCCAGATCTTTCTATTATCTTTTAACACCTGGAACCAGAAGACCAAAGGGCTATTTACAGCTTTAACTTGAGACATTCAAGGTCATCGGCCTTCTGCCTCCAATGACTAGCCCCCACCACGCAAATCAACCCAGCTTTCCTCCTCCCTGACAGCATCACAATCAGCCCAGCAGCTGATATTTAACTGTGGACTGCTATGTTTATGAGCTGGGGTTGGTTGAATCCACAGATGCAGAGAGCCAACTGTGGGGCTTGAACACTGGAGGATTTTGGTATCTACGGCTTTGTCTTGGAACCAACCCCATGCAGATATAGAGGGATGACCGTACATCCTAACTTTCTACTAAGTAGGTAGACCTGATCCTGTCTGTGGAGGGGATTGCTGAAAATATCCCTTCCCTGTGACATTTTACACCAGACCAAGCCATCCCTGTGCCGTATTCTACCTTGCTTTCCTTTGCAGTATTTGTATCTTCTGTGGGTTTGTTGCTATTGTCTGTTTTTCTTCTACTTTTAGTTCATGAGATCCTGTTCTCTGATGTGCCTCAACTTTTGATTGAGTGCCAGATATAATTTATGAAAATCTATAGATATTGCTGGTGGTTCTTCATGGTGCTATTTCCTTCCAGAGAGGTTTTGCTTTTGCTTCTGGCAGATAGTGAAAGTAAAGGTGGGTGTTGCGTGCGTGTTCAGTTGCTCAGTCGTATCCGACTCTTTGCAACCCAATGGACTGTAGCCCGCCAGGCTCCTCTGTCCGTGGGATTTCCCAGGTAAGAATACTGGAGTGGGTTGCCATTTCCTCCTCCAGGGGATCTTCCCGACCCAGGGATCGAACCTGTGTCTCTTCCGTCTCCTTCACTGGCAGGTGGATTCTTTACACTATGCCACCTGGGAAGCCCCCAAAGGCAGGTGACTTCAGTCTAATCAGAAATTAAGCTGAGTTGAAGCTGGATTTTAGTCTGGGTGAAGGTTGATCTGTTTCTCGTCGCTCCCTGCTCCTAGAATGAAGTTTTTGATGACTCCATCTTTGTGATCCTTGACATCCAGGGTCTATTTCTCCAGCTCCGGAAGATTGCCAGAAGCTACATTCAGCTTCTCAGCCTCTGGTCTGCTTTGCACTGAAGAATTGCATTCAAATCAGCAACTTGCTTACGGGGGTGGGGGGTGCGGGGGAACAACACTGCATCACGTCTCCTCACCTTTCTAGGATTCTGACCTCTCAAATCCTGGTTTGACAACACCTTCAAACTGAGGGTGGTTTTTTTCCATCTGAATTTATCCAGCTTTTTTTAAAGCTGTTTCTGGTGGAAGGGTAAATCTGCAATAAGGTAGCCTGCCATCACTAGAAATAGTTATCCCTGTTGTATTTTTTCTAAGTATTTTAAATTACTTATTCCTTTGCTTGTGGCTGTGCTGGGTCTCTGCTGCTGCGTGCAAGCTATCCCTTAGTTGCAGCTAGTGGGGGCTACTCTTTGTTGTGGTACACGGGCTTCTCATCGCAGCAGCTGCTCTCACTGCAGAGCATGCAGGCTTCAGTAGCTGTGGCTCCTGGGCTCCAGAGCACAGGTTCAGTAGTTGTGGTTCACAGGCTTAGTTGCTCCATGACAGGTGGGATCTTCGTAGACCAGGGATTGAACCTGTGTCTCTTGCATTGGCAGGCTGATTCTTAACCACTAACCCGCCAAGGAAGTCCTTCCTGTTGTATTTTTAACACAAGATTCTTATCAAGCCTTCATTTCTAATTCTGCTCGACTCACTATGTTTCTCCGTTTCTGGGCTCCTGCCTTTGTTGCCGCCAGTTTGATGAAAGCCCCTCCTAACTTCTTACTGCCTTTGATTTCCTTGAAGTTCTCGTATCTGCTCTCTACCCAAAGGTCTGAAAGATCCAAGCGGCATCTGCAGTCTGTCCAGGGAAAGTGATGGGAGATGAGGAATTAAAACCTGGAGCACAGCAGAGGAGGTAATTTTTTAAACCTCCTTGGGCTTTCCTCTGGATCTCTGTGTATGCATCTCGATGTTTGTGTATAACTGTTCTCAGTCACTCAGTTGTGTTTGACTCTTTGCGACCTCATGGACTGTAGCCTGCCAGGCTTCTCTGTCCATGAGATTCTCCAGGCAAGAATACTGGAGTGGGTTGCCATTTCCTACGCCAGGGGATGATCTTCCCAACGCTGGGATCAAACTCGTGTCTCTTGCACCTCCCACAATAGCAGGTGGATTCTTTACCGTTGAGCCATCTGTTAACATATGTCTGACTGCTTGTGTGTGTGTGTTTGCCATTGTCTGCAAGTGCTGGAGAGTATGTTGGGAAGTGTTGGTGTATCGAGTATACTGAGGTATCTTTCAAGTTTTTTTGATGTTGACTTATGAAGTCTTTATTGAGTTTGCTGTTAATACGGTACTGTCTGCTTTAGGTACGCCAGGGGATGATCTTCCCAACGCTGGGATCAAACTCGTGTCTCTTGCACCTCCCACAATAGCAGGTGGATTCTTTACCGTTGAGCCATCTGTTAACATATGTCTGACTGCTTGTGTGTGTGTGTTTGCCATTGTCTGCAAGTGCTGGAGAGTATGTTGGGAAGTGTTGGTGTATCGAGTATACTGAGGTATCTTTCAAGTTTTTTTGATGTTGACTTATGAAGTCTTTATTGAGTTTGCTGTTAATACGGTACTGTCTGCTTTAGGTTTTGGGTTTTTAGCCATAAGGCATGTGGGATCTTAGTGTCTCAGCCAGGAATCGAGCCCTTACCCCCTACACTGGAAGGCAAAGTCTTAACCCCTGGACTGCCAGTGTGTTACGTCTGTAGAGTGTATGTTTATGTATTTTTGTGGTTGAAGATTCAGGTGCCACCTACCCAATAGGATAGTGGAAGTGATGAGGGAGGTGCAGATGAGGGTCACCAAGGCCAGTGGGGAGAGCAAGAAGAGGCCAAGGACAGAGCCCTGCGTATACAGAGTTCAAAGGTCAGGCAGAAAAAGAAAGAGGAGCCAAGCCAAGAAGGGAGACTGAGGAGGAACAGACAGAGAAACAAGAGGCCTGTGAGGGACGGATTTCAGGAAGACAGTGGTCAGACCTGTCCCGTGAGTGTGAGGCTGAAAAGTGCCTGTTATAGACTTAGTCTCAGAGAGAGCTGGAAGACTGAAAGGGATGGAATAAGACTTCAGGGGACAGTGGAGTCAAGTAGGTGTGTGTCAGTAAAGACAGAAGTGTGGATGACCCTTTGAGAAGGGAGGGTGGAGGCTGAGAGGTCACCGAAGAGAGAAGGGACTGCCAGGAATTTTTCAGAAGAGGTGGCAAGAATACAGAGAAGAACCGTACAAACAGGATCTTCATGACCCAGATAGTCACAATGGTGTGATCACTCACCTAGAGCCAGACATCCTGAAATGTGAAGTCAAGTGGGCCTTAGAAAGCATCACTACGAACAAAGCTAGTGGAGGTGATGGAATTCCAGTTGAGTTGTTTCAAATCCTGGAAGATGATGCTGTGAACGTACTGCACTCAATATGCCAGCAAATTTGGAAAATTCAGCAGTGGTCACAGGGCTGGAAAGGGTCAGTTTTCATCCCAATCTCAAGGAAAGGCAACGCCAAAGAATGCTGAAACTACCCCACAATTGGACTCATCTCACACGCTAGTAAAGTAATGCTCAAAATTCTCCAAGCCAGGCTTCAGCAGTACGTGAACCATGAACTTCCAGATGTTCAAGCTGGTTTTAGAAAAGGCAGAGGAACCAGAGATCAAATTGCCAACATCTGCTGGATCATGGAAAAAGCAAGAGAGTTCCAGAAAAACATCTATTTCTGCTTTATTGACTATGCCAAAGCCTTTGACTGTGGATCACAATAAACTATGGAAAATTCTGAAAGAGATGGAAATACCAGACCACCTGACTTGTCTCTTGAGAACCCTGTATGCAGATCAGGAAGCAACAGTTAGAACTGGACATGGAACAACAGACTGATTCCAAATAGGAAAAGAAGTGCGTCAAGGCTGTATATTGTCACCCTGCTTATTTAACTTCTATGGAGAGTACATCATGAGAAACGCTGGGCTGGAAGAAGCAAAAGCAAGATTGCCGGGAGAAATATCAATAACCTCAGATATGCAGATGACACAACCCTTATGGCAGAAAGTGAAGAGGAACTAAAGAGCCTCTTGATGAAAGTGAAAGAAGAGAGTGAAAAAGTTGGCTTAAAGCTCAACATTCAGAAAACTAAGATCATGGCATCTGGTCTCATCACTTCACGGGAAATAGATGGGGAAACAGTGGAAACAGTGTCAGACTTTATTTTGGAGGGCTCCAAAATCACTGCAGATGGTGGCTGCAGCCATGAAAATTAAAAGACGCTTACTCCTTGGAAGGAAAGTTCTGACCAACCTAGACAGCATATTGAAAAGCAGAGACATTACTTTGCCAACAAAGGTCCATCCAGTCAAGGCTATGGTTTTTCCAGTGGTCATGTATGGATGTGAGAGTTGGACTGTGAAGGAAGCTGAGTGCCGAAGTATTAATGCTTTTGAACGGCGGTGTTGGAGAAGACTCTTGAGAGTCCCTTGGACTGCGAGGAGATCCAACCAGTCCATTCTAAAGGAAATCAGTCCTGGGTGTTCACTGGAAGGACTGATGCTAAAGCTGAAACTCCAGTACTTTGGCCACCTCATGAGAACTGACTCATTGGAAAAGACCCTGATGCTGGGAGGAACTGGGGGCAGGAGGAGAAGGGTACGACAGAGGATGAGATGGCTGGATGACATCACCGACCCGATGGACATGAGTTTAAGTAAACTCCGGGAGTTGGTGATGCACAGGGAGGCCTGGCGGGTTGCAATTCAAGGGGTCGCAAAGAGTCGGACACGACTGAGCGAGCGACTGAACCGAACTGAAACGAAATGAAGTGAGGAAAATTCCACCACCAGGGGGCAGCACTTGTATGAACAGGCGCGGGCTGTCATCCACACAGACGTGCATACAGATAAAGCCACAGACTTGTAGACACAAGGAAACCCTAGGCCAATACCAAGCTCTCCCCCAAATACTGGAAGCAGATCTCCCCAAGTCCCAGGTGAGTCATGTAGAACCCATCCCACACAAACACATACAGAGGATCACAGAGATTTTAAAAACCACATAGATAATATTATTCAGCCATTTTTTAAAAAAAGGATATTTTGCCTGTCACAGCAACATGGATAGACTTTAAAGGCATTATGCTAATGAAATAAATAAGTTCTCAATGCAAATGCTATTGGATTTCTTTTATACGTGGAACTTAAAAAAAAAACAACAGTGAAACCAAACTCATAGAAAAAGAGATCGGATTTGTGGTTACCAGAGACAGGGGTTGGCATGGGGAAATTGGATGAAGTTGGTCAAAAGGTTGTAACTCCCAGTTGTAAGATAAGTAAATCTTTGATGTAACATACAGCATGATGGCCACGGTTAACACTGCTATATGGTATATTTGCTTCCCTGGTGGCTCAGTCAGTTAAGAATCCACCTGCAATGCAGGAGATGCAAGAGATGTGGCTTTGATCCCTGGGTTGGCAGGATCCCCTGGAAAAGGAAGTGGCTATCCACTCCAGCATTCTTGCCTGGGAAATCCCATGGACAGAGGAGCCTAGTGTGCTACGTCCACGGAGTTCCAAGCGATGGACACGACTTCGCAACTAAACCAACCACCAACCAGGAGTGTAAATCCTGCAAGTTCTCATCAGAACAACAACAAAAAAGCATATTTTTTCTCTTCTTGGTATCTATATGGGTTGATGACTTCTCTTGGTATCTATATGGGTTGATGACATGACTGAGCGACTTCACTTTTTATGGGTTGATGGATGCTAACTAAATTTACTGCACTTCTCATTTCACAATATATTAAGTCATTATGATGTAAAGCTTAAACTTATACAGTGATGTCAGTCAATTACACCTCAATGAAACTAGGGGCAAACATTTATATAAACTCCCCTATAGACACACACACCCATAGACAAGTTGACACTCAAGATTTAAAAACACAGTATATGTTTTTATGGGTTGATGGATGCTAACTAAATTTACTGCACTTCTCATTTCACAATATATTAAGTCATTATGATGTAAAGCTTAAACTTATACAGTGATGTCAGTCAATTACACCTCAATGAAACTAGGGGCAAACATTTATATAAACTCCCCTATAGACACACACACCCATAGACAAGTTGACACTCAAGATTTAAAAACACAGTATATGCTGACACACAAAAGGACTTTACGTTCACACTCACTCGGTTGTGTCCAACTCTTGGTAATCCCATGGACTGCAGCACACTAGGCTCCTCTGTCCATGGGATTTCCCAGGCAGGAATACCAGATTGGGATGCTATTTCCTCCTCCAGGGGATCTTCTGGACCCAGGGATCAAACCCAGATCTCTGCACCTCCTGCGTGGCCGGCAGATTCGTTAACATCTGAGGCACCAGGGAAGTCCTCAAAAGCAGAGACAATGACAAACACTCAAAGACAAACACTCAGACATCCACTCATACCCAAGCCCACCCACCTCAGGACCCAGTCTATGCTTCTGTCCTGAGAGCTCCCTCGCCGCTCCCTTCTGCTCCTCCTGGGGATGTCTTGTATTAATACAGCCAGGGTGAGAGGCCTAGAGGGCAAGGGAGGTGTGGGGGAGTGCTGAGTACTCGGCTCCCCCAAGCCTGCAGTCCTGCCTCCCCCGTCCCCCGCCCCAAGCTGCCATCAGCTGATGTGTCTGGCAGCCCCTGCAGACAGTCTCCGCCCCTCTCGCTGGCAGCCCTGTCCTGGCAGGGCTTCCTGGGCCGAGCGCCTTCTTCATCCTGCCGTTCACTCACACGCTCGCACGCACGGCCCCCATGGCCAGCTCGGCGCTCAACCACTCCTGGCCGGCTCTCTCCAAGTTCTGGCTGAAGCGGTGGGCCTTTAAGAGAGGTAAGGGGGCATGCAGTGAGTAGTGGGCACTGGCCGCCCGGGCTTCCTGGACAGCCTGCTGCCCACCATCCCACTCCAAGCCTTTTCTCAGCCCAGGGTACAGACACTGCCTGAGTCAGCCCCAGATGATCTCTGCTTCCCCAGGGCCCCCATGGAACATCATAGACTTGTGGGGTCCCTCTTGTCTCAGAGGAGACATCTCCCCAAGCTCTGCCAGGAGGTTGTCTCGGAAGGTAAATTTGTGGACGGACAATTCACTCTAGACCTGGGGCAGCCTGGTGGCTTCCTGGGGGTTCCTGATGCTGCTTATTCCCTGGGTGGGTGCAGGACAGAAGCTAGGGAGGCAGCAAGAAGGTCTGAGACATCCAGAGATTCGAGTAGACAAGCCCTGGAATACACACACACACACACATTGGCTGGTAGCACCCCGCCTCCCACTCACCGGGTCCCTGAACCTCAGTTTACCTCTGGGAGCTGGAGAGACCCTCGTATCATATCCCCCCAAAGTCTGGGTGAATTGCTTTTGCAAAAAGGCATTTCTTAAATCTCAACAGGCGTTTAGTCCTGGAAGATAGCCAGATAGTGTCCGAGGCCACGGGGCACAGGGGGACTGTGTGATAGGAACTCCCCCTACCCCTTGCCTAAGCCGGGTACTTGTTGGTGAGTGAGTTTCCATGCAGGAGATGAGCCATGGAGAAGACCTATTTGCTTCTTCATGACATACGCTCTGGTTGAGGACCTGTAGTGTGCCAGGCACTCTGCTGGAGGAGACAAGGCTAGCAGGGGACCTGGAGGCTGGGGCTGGCGAGGGAGAGGGTGGCCTGGGGACTGGGATGCAGTAGAAGAACAGTCATAGTGGTAGAAACTGCTGCCGGTTGTCGAGCCCTTGTGAAGCCAGACTCAAAAAAAAGGCATGATGAACTCAAGGTCACACAGCAAGTATATGCTGAAAGAGCCACGCTTTGAAACCCGTTCTGTTCCAAGGCCACCTCTGGGGTGTGTTCTGGGCAGTGAAGGAAGCTACCAGTGTGAGTGGGGGGGGGGGCTTGCAGAGAGTTTTAAAATCCACCAGTGGATGGCTATGCTAAAGAATTAGGGTATCAGCCACAGATCACAAAGATGCCCATATCCCTATGAAGGTCTAGCCACTCCTGGCCACCCAGCCCACCCTGTCTCCCCACCCCGGCAGGTTGAAGCTATGATTTATAGGCTGGCAGGTGGGGGAGTGAGCTATGGGAACCAGTGGCAACTCTTAAACCCTTTTATGGCCAGGGCTGCAGGGGTTGCTGGTGTAAGAGGCTGCCTAGAACCTGAATCCAAGCTGCTAAGCAGCTCCTTAGAGAGAAGCTTGGGGGTGCGCGCAGAGAGGGGCTCCCTAACCGTGTCCTTCCCATCTCCAGCCTTTCTGCACCCTCCTCTTGTGCTCTGTAATGGGCTGTCTGGACACCAGATGGGGCCTCCTGGGAAAATAATGGAGTAGATGTGGGGAGCCAGACAAGGCTAGGGAAGGGGGGTTGGGATTTGCAGCAGGACAGAGCCCCACTGGCCCTTTCCCTCGGTCGCTCAGTTACTCATTTTGGCCACTTTTTCCACTCTTTCCCTAGTATATGTAAGCATGTTTATCATGCGTACATTCTGTGTCTCAACTTGGTTTCCTTCTTGCCTGGCTTCTCTGCCACAGTCCTGCCTCCTTCCATCTAGAGCTCTCCCACCCTCGTTCCCCAGGAATACCATCTCCAGAATGCAGAGCAATCACTGCCACTGGACACTGCACACGACTTATCCCAACTATCCATCCATTCATCCATATGTGCATCCATCTAACCACCCACTTTTTTATCCGTCCAACCAGTCAGGTAGCCAACTATCCATTCATGCCTCCATGTAAGCATGTTTTCATCTATCCATCCATCTAACCATCTACCCATTCATCTACTCAACCAGAGAGACAGCCAACTATCTATCCATACATCCTTGTATCTATGCATCCATCCACCTATCCATCCAAAGAACCATCCAACTAGCTATCCATCTAAACATCTACTCATTCATCCATCCTACCAGCCAGCCAGTCACCATCCACCCATGCATCTACACATTCCTCCCTCCCTGTAACCACCCATTCATCCATGTGGGTAACCATCCACCCATCTAAATATCCATTCATCCAATCATATAGCCAGACAACTTTCCCTTCAGCCAGACAGCCAGCCAACTAGCCAGCAGCCATCTATCCAACAATTCATCCAATTCATCCATCCACACTTCCATCCAATCATTTATCCACCCATCTATCCATTCATCAGCTCACCACACCTTCTGTCCGTGTCCTTCCCATCTCCAGCCTTTCTGCACCCTCCTCTTGTGCTCTGTAATGGGCTGTCTGGACACCAGATGGGGCCTCCTGGGAAAATAATGGAGTAGATGTGGGGAGCCAGACAAGGCTAGGGAAGGGGGGTTGGGATTTGCAGCAGGACAGAGCCCCACTGGCCCTTTCCCTCGGTCGCTCAGTTACTCATTTTGGCCACTTTTTCCACTCTTTCCCTAGTATATGTAAGCATGTTTATCATGCGTACATTCTGTGTCTCAACTTGGTTTCCTTCTTGCCTGGCTTCTCTGCCACAGTCCTGCCTCCTTCCATCTAGAGCTCTCCCACCCTCGTTCCCCAGGAATACCATCTCCAGAATGCAGAGCAATCACTGCCACTGGACACTGCACACGACTTATCCCAACTATCCATCCATTCATCCATATGTGCATCCATCTAACCACCCACTTTTTTATCCGTCCAACCAGTCAGGTAGCCAACTATCCATTCATGCCTCCATGTAACCATGTTTTCATCTATCCATCCATCTAACCATCTACCCATTCATCTACTCAACCAGAGAGACAGCCAACTATCTATCCATACATCCTTGTATCTATGCATCCATCCACCTATCCATCCAAAGAACCATCCAACTAGCTATCCATCTAAACATCTACTCATTCATCCATCCTACCAGCCAGCCAGTCACCATCCACCCATGCATCTACACATTCCTCCCTCCCTGTAACCACCCATTCATCCATGTGGGTAACCATCCACCCATCTAAATATCCATTCATCCAATCATATAGCCAGACAACTTTCCCTTCAGCCAGACAGCCAGCCAACTAGCCAGCAGCCATCTATCCAACAATTCATCCAATTCATCCATCCACACTTCCATCCAATCATTTATCCACCCATCTATCCATTCATCAGCTCACCACACCTTCTGTTATAGCTCAGTCAGTAAAGAATCTGCCTGCAGTGCAGGAGACCTGGGTTCAATCCCTGGGTCGGGAAGATCCCCTGGAGAAGGAAATGGCAACTCACTCCAGCATTCTTGCCTGGAAAATCCCATGGACAGAGGAGCCTGGTGGGCTGCAGTCCATGGGGTCGCAAAGAGCTGGGCACGACTGAGCAACTAACCAGGAGCCCTTGGTTTGGAGTAAGAAATACCTGGCTTCCCATCTCAACTCTGCCTCTTGACAGCCCAGTATGGCCTTGGACAAGTCAGTACACCTCTCTGAGCCTCAGTTTCTCCTTCCATAATGTGGGGACTCAGAGGGTTGTTGTTAAGGTAGAAGAATGGAAAGAACTTGACAGGCGCAGCATGAAGCAAGACATATTGGAACTGATCAAGAGAATTGGAAGATGTAAAAGTGGGTTGGATACAGAACTTGCCCCCATGGGCCTCAGAGTGGGAGTCAGAAAACCTTTTCTGTAAAGGGCCAGGGAGTAAATGCCTTCAGCTTTGCAGGTCATATGGTCTCTGATGCACCTGCTGGACACTGCCATTGGAGCATGATGGCAGCCATAGACAGCAAGGTGCACGAATGGGTGTGGCTGTGTGCTACTAAAATCTTATTTACAAAATCAGGTGCTGAGCCAGAACTGGCCTGGGAAACTCCTGGTCTAGAAGTGAACAAGTGGTCCAGTTACAGTACACCCAGAAGTAGAAAAGAGGTGCATGCGTGCGTGCGTGCTAAGTCGTTCAGTGGTGTCTGACTCTTTGCAACTTCATGAACTGTAGCCCACCAGGCTCCTCTGTCCATGGGATTCTCCAGGCTAGAATCCTGGAGTGGGTTGCCATGCCCTCCTCTAGGGGATCTTCCCAACCCAAGGATTGAACCCAAGTCTCTTACATCTCGTGCATTGGCCCAGGGGTTCTTAGCCACTAGCAAGCCAATCCAAAGTCCTCTGGCTAAGACTGTCTGCAGAGGATCAGAGGTACCCCTTGGTTGCCAGGCAGGAAGAGTGGGAAAGAGTGGTGGGAACTGCACAGAGGTGCGCAGGAGAATGGTGAGCTAGGAGCTGACTCATTGGAAAAGACTCTGATGCTGGGAGGGATTGGGGGCAGGAGGAGAAGGGGACGACAGAGGATGAGATGGCTAGATGGCATCACTGACTCAATGGACATGAGTCTGAGTGAACTCCAGGAGTTGGCGATAGACAGGGAGGACTGGCGTGCTGCGATTCATGGGGTCACAAAGAGTTGGACACGACTGAGCGACTGAACTGAACTGAGCTGAATTGAGCAGGTAGACGCACAAGTGCTCAAATGTCCTTGTAAAGGGACTGGAGTCTACAGATTGGGGACCAGACGAAGGCGGGTGACTCTGAAGTGTCGTGCTAAAAGGATACGTCTTCTTCTACTGGGATGGAAGAAGCCCATTGTCGTTGGCAATGGTTTGTACAGGAAAATCCCAACAAGAGTTGCAATTGTAGAGACTTCCCTGATGGTCCAATGGTTAAGGACTCCGTACTCTCAATGCCAAGGGCATGAGTTTGATCCCTGCTTGGGGAACTAGGATCCTGCATGCCTGGATAGCATGACCAAAAAGAAAAAAAAAATGCGTGGTTGTGCAGAGACAGCACTGTTGTGTTTAGTCGTTAAGTTGTATGCGACTCTTTGCAACCCCATGGACTATAGCCACCAAGTTCCTCTGTCCATGGAATTCTCCAACCAAGAATACTGGAGTGGGCTGCCATGCCCTCCTCCAGGGGATCTTCCTGACCCAGGGATTGAACCCAGGTCCCTGAATTAGCAGATAGATTCTTTCATGCTGAGCCATCTGGGAAACCCAGATAGAGCAAAATGGAAGCAGATATTAAGATCATATCAGAGGCGAAACAAAAGAAGGCCAGGGGGACTACCCTGGTGGTCTAGAGGTTAAGACTGTGCTCCCAGTGAAGAGGCTCTGGGTTCAATCCCTGGTCAGGGAACTAGATCTACTTGCTGCACCTGAGAGTTTGCATGCCACAGCTAAGACCTGGCACAGCCAAATAAATAAATAAAGCTAAATAAATGGAAACTTTTTTAAAAACAGAGGACTGAGTGGAGAAATATTGTGGGAGGGGTGAAATTGACAGGGCTTGGTGTCCTGAGGGGTTGGGAGGAGGCGAGGCTCGAGTTCAGGTTTCTGGTGGTGGTCACTGGGGAGATACTACAGTCACACGGATACACAGACCCCTAAGGAGAAAGGGAGACAAGGAGTTTGGTCTTGACAGCTTGAGGTTGGAGTGCGGGTGAGAATATCAGGCAGTGGTGACCAGAGGCCACTGAAGACAAATTCTGGAGCTTGAGAGAACCAAGGCTCACAGTGTGACTTCAGAGTCCAGGCTCAGCGTGCCTGGGGTCAGTGTTCAGTGTGTGATGAGGACTGGGCTTACAGCTTGAAGCTCTAGGATGGGAACTCAGTCCATGACTCCAGTACTGCGACTCAGTCTATGATGCCACAATATGACACCAGGACCAAGGTTCAGTCGATGACGCTGGGACAGGGATTCAGTCTGTGACCCAAAAGGACTGAGGCTCAGCATGTGACACGGAGATCAGAATGGACTCTGTCAACAGGGTCAGGCTTGGCCTGTTCCTGGATCAGAAATGATGTGAAGTTGCAGTTGCTTCAGTCGTGTCCAACTCTTTGTGACCTCATGAACTATAGCCCACCAGGCTCCTCTGTCCATGGGATTCTCCAGGCAAGAATAGTTACTAAGGTGGGCTGCCATGCCCTCCTGCAGGGATCGAACCCACATCTCTTACATCCTCTGCACTGGCAGGCAGATTCTTTACCATCTGAACCACCAGGGAAGCCACACCCTCCAGCGTCAGAAGCATCCATCCAAAGAATCAACTTTTACCTTCAGCCTTTGGGTCCCCGACCTGCAGGGTCGCAGATGCAAGGATGAGGTTCAAGCCTCCATCCAGGAAAGAAGGCACACCCAGCAGCCTGTCCTGAGGGCCCCTGGGACTTGGCCAAGGGATGGAACTGCCTCTTGGGGTGTCTTCCCCTCCTTTTTCCAAGCTGCCATCAGCCTCCAGGACTCACTCCCACATCTGGCTTTTCTCGTCCTTCACAGCCTGCTTGTTTTGTTCCAACATCTCCCTGAGTCATAGAAGCTGCCTCATGGGAGATGCAGGGCTGAATGAGGGCAGCCGAACAGAGGCCCTAACCCAGCCTGGGAGCGTAGCTGGGGGAGCAGCGGTGGTTTAACCGTGGTGGGAATCCCCAGCTGCCTAGTGGTTAAGACTTCGTGCTTTCACTTTCACTTCTGGGGCCCAGGTTCATTCCCTGGTTGGGAAATCACGATCTCACAAGCCATGTGGCGTGGTCAAAAAAAAAAAAGTATTGTGAACGATTACCGCAATCAATTTTAGAAGGTTCTCATCACTCCCCAAAGAAATCTGAATCCTTTATTCATCACCCCAGAGTTCCCCATTTCTCCCCAGCCTTGCATGCTAAGTCGCTTCAGTCGTGTCTAACTCTGCAATCCCATGGACTATAGCCCGCCACGCTCCTCTGTCCGTGGGATTTCCCAGGCAAGAATACTGAAGTGGGTTGCCTTCCCCTTCTCCAGGGCATCTTCCTGACCCAGGGATCGAACCCGTGTCTCCTGCATTGGCAGGTGGGTTCTTTACCACTAGTACCACCTGGGAAGCCTCTCCCCAGCCTTAGACAACCACGAATCTACTTTCTGCCCCTATAGATTCATCTGTTCTGGACATTTCATATAAATGAAATCCACTAACACGGGATATTTTGTGAACTGACTTCTGCGACGTCACAAGGTTCATTCATGGTATAATAGGTTTCAAAACTCCATTCTCTTTTTTATTCTTCTTTTATTTATTTATTTGTCTGTAGGATCTTAGTTCCCTGACCACTGGCAACCCACTGCAGTATTTTTGCCTGGAGAATCCCAGGGACAGAGGGGCCTGGTGGGCTGCCATCTATGGGGTTGCACAGAGTCAGACACAACTGAAGCGACTTAGCAGCAGCAGCAGCAGCAGATCCCTGACCAGGGACTGAACCCAGTTCCTTGGCAGTTAAAGCACTGAGTTCTAACCATTGGACCTCCAGGGAACTCCCAGAACTACCCCCATTCCTTATTATGACTGAAAAACATTCCACTGTATGGAGGACCACATTTCTTGTATCCATTCATGTTTATGAACATTTGGATTGTTTTCACCAGTTTTTATTTTTGGTCGCCCTGGATTTTTGTTGCTGCTCCAAGGCTTTCTCCAGCTGCAGCAAGTGGGGGCTACTCTCTAGCTGAGGTGCACGGGCTTCTCATTGCAGTGGCCTCTCTTGCTCTGGATCACAGGCTGTAGGGTGTGAGGGTTTCACTAGTCATCTGCATCTCATGGGCTTAGTTGTCCTGCGGCGTGTGGGATCTTCCCAGACCAGGGATCAAGCCCGTGTCCCCTGCATTGGCAGGCAGATTCTTAACCACTGGACCACCTGGGAGGTCCTCTGCTTAAGGTTTTTTTAATTAATTTATCTTTTATTGAAGGATAAGTGCTTTACAGAATTTTGCTGTTTTCTGTCAAACCTCAACATGAGTCAGCCACAGGTATACATAGATCCCTTCCCTTTTGAACCTCCCTCCCATCTCCCTCCCCATCCCACCCCTCTGGTTGATACATAGCCCCTGTTTGAGCTTCCTGAGTCATACTATGCTTAAGTTTTTGAAGAACTACTGAAATGTTTTCCAAACTCCTTAAGCTTTTCACACCCGTGTAATAGCTTTTCATTCATCTATTTATGGAATGCGTTTATTCCTGTCTTGGCTGTTTTCTGCTGTTCTTGCTACTTCCCAGTAATTTTGCATTCATAATTTCATACTCTTTCTCTTAAAAAAGCCCTCCAAGTTATACAAGTGTCATGCCCCCCAAAACGTAGGGCAGTGTTTGTACATACACAGCTGGAAGGAGAAGGGAGGTAGGTGGGTAGAGACAGCTCATCCTACTTTGAGATAGAAAAAGACAGCATGATCTCTTCTCATCTGCTGGCCACAGAGGTTACAGGTGGAGCGGCTACAAAGCGGACACCCCACTGGTACCCTTTGGAGGGCAAAAGCATGGTACTGTGGGAGGTTTTGTTTTATTTGTTTATTTCTTTGGCTGTGCCGGGTCTTAGTTGTGGCACACAGAATCTTTTAATTGTGGCGTGTGGGATCTAGTTCCCGACCAGGGAGGGATCAAACCCAGGTTCCCTGCACTGAGAGCATAGAGTCTTAGCCGCTGGACCACCAGGGAAGTCCCATACTGTTCATCATTACTTGACTCAGCAGCATAAACCAGGACTGTCCCCATTGAGTTCTAACCATTGGACCTCCAGGGAACTCCCAGAACTACCCCCATTCCTTATTATGACTGAAAAACATTCCACTGTATGGAGGACCACATTTCTTGTATCCATTCATGTTTATGAACATTTGGATTGTTTTCACCAGTTTTTATTTTTGGTCGCCCTGGATTTTTGTTGCTGCTCCAAGGCTTTCTCCAGCTGCAGCAAGTGGGGGCTACTCTCTAGCTGAGGTGCACGGGCTTCTCATTGCAGTGGCCTCTCTTGCTCTGGATCACAGGCTGTAGGGTGTGAGGGTTTCACTAGTTCATCTGCATCTCATGGGCTTAGTTGTCCTGCGGCGTGTGGGATCTTCCCAGACCAGGGATCAAGCCCGTGTCCCCTGCATTGGCAGGCAGATTCTTAACCACTGGACCACCTGGGAGGTCCTCTGCTTAAGGTTTTTTTAATTAATTTATCTTTTATTGAAGGATAAGTGCTTTACAGAATTTTGCTGTTTTCTGTCAAACCTCAACATGAGTCAGCCACAGGTATACATAGATCCCTTCCCTTTTGAACCTCCCTCCCATCTCCCTCCCCATCCCACCCCTCTGGTTGATACATAGCCCCTGTTTGAGCTTCCTGAGTCATACTATGCTTAAGTTTTTGAAGAACTACTGAAATGTTTTCCAAACTCCTTAAGCTTTTCACACCCGTGTAATAGCTTTTCATTCATCTATTTATGGAATGCGTTTATTCCTGTCTTGGCTGTTTTCTGCTGTTCTTGCTACTTCCCAGTAATTTTGCATTCATAATTTCATACTCTTTCTCTTAAAAAAGCCCTCCAAGTTATACAAGTGTCATGCCCCCCAAAACGTAGGGCAGTGTTTGTACATACACAGCTGGAAGGAGAAGGGAGGTAGGTGGGTAGAGACAGCTCATCCTACTTTGAGATAGAAAAAGACAGCATGATCTCTTCTCATCTGCTGGCCACAGAGGTTACAGGTGGAGCGGCTACAAAGCGGACACCCCACTGGTACCCTTTGGAGGGCAAAAGCATGGTACTGTGGGAGGTTTTGTTTTATTTGTTTATTTCTTTGGCTGTGCCGGGTCTTAGTTGTGGCACACAGAATCTTTTAATTGTGGCGTGTGGGATCTAGTTCCCGACCAGGGAGGGATCAAACCCAGGTTCCCTGCACTGAGAGCATAGAGTCTTAGCCGCTGGACCACCAGGGAAGTCCCATACTGTTCATCATTACTTGACTCAGCAGCATAAACCAGGACTGTCCCCAGCAAGCCAGGAGATGGGGTCACCCAGCCACAGAGGACTTGAGCTAAGGCATGAAGGAGGTTCTAACTGGCACTGTCCAAGGGCGCCGCCATCCCACTCCCCACCCCCAGCACAGCCCCTCGGGGCTCTTACCAGCTCTTACCGCAAATGTGCTGGTCCATCTCTCCGAGTACCACCTCCACTGGCCTCTCCTTGCCTCCACCTTCACCCGTCTCCTCCTCTGTCACCTCCATGCACACTTCTTTCAGCTCCCCAGGACCTGGGATGTCATGGCAAGGGGCGTGGAGGAGTGAAAGGAGTCCAGGGGTCAAGATAATGCAATGCAATGAAGTGCAGGGCAGTGCCCAGGACAGAGGCACCATGAGAGGAGGGTGGATGAACATTTCTGGAGTGAGTGGGATGAGGTCTTCAGGCAGGTGGCCCTGGAACAGGAACAGGGTGCTCTTAGGCAGTGGGTCCTGCCTAAGGGGCAGGGACAAGGCACAGAGGAGGATCCTGGTGGACATCAGTGGCTGAGCTGACATTCGACCTTCTTCCTCCAGGTGGTGGGGCACCTCCATGGGGATTCGAATAGGGAGACATGACATGCTCTAGAAGCCGTGCAAGGGACAGAGAGAGAGAGACGGGACACCTGTGTCTCCCTCAGCGAAAGGCTCAGCCCAGGACTTCCCTGGTGGTCCAATGGTTAAGAATCTATCTGCCAATGCAGGGGACGTGGGTTCAATCCCTGGTTTGGGAAGATCCCACATGCTGTGGGGTAACTAAGCCCATGTGCCACAACTTCTAAAGCCCAAGCTGTAAGGCCCTCGAGCCACAACTGCTGAGCTTGTGGCCTGCAGCTACTGAAGCCCATATGCCCTACAGCCTCACATCACAACTAGTGAGCCCTCGAGCTGCAGCTACTGAACCCCACCTGTCTGGAGCTCGTTGCCTGCAACAAGAGAAGCTACTGCAATGAGAAACCTAAGTACTGCAATAAAGAGAAGGTCCTGCTCACTGCAGCTAGAGAAAGCCTACATGTGGCAACAAAGACTCAGTGCAACCAAAAATAATAATAAATTTAAAAAATTTCAATAATGCATTGGGAAGAATTCTGAGAGGACATGGCTTAGGAGGAAAGAGCCCTGTGCCTGAACAGAAATGTCTGCTCCAGGCTCAGGATGAGTGATGGGGAGTGGTGGCATATATGTTGGCTTACAGATCGTCAGTACCACCCTCCCCTGCCACCCCATTTTACAGATAAGAAAACTGAGGCCCAGATGCGGAATTTGGGGCCCAGCTCTTCAGGCCTCACAGCTCAGCTCTAACACCTTGTCCCTCCTTTCCCACAGGCTCTGAGCCCAAACCATGTGTCCAGCCCTTTGACTCTGGAGCTGCAGATTCAGCCACCAAGAGCAGCGGTGGACCCTGGAGGCCTGAGGACCCAGACTTCCCCACCATGGAGGATGAGCAGGCAGGTGTCCGACTGCCGAGATGGGCAGGAGTTGATGACTCCAGCGGAGCAAGTGCACTTTGTTTAGCAGCTGCGTTTTACCAGGCACTTTGTGTGCAATATTTCAGGGAATTATTAAAACATAGCAGAGTAATTATTATGCCATTCCACAGGTGAGGAAATGAATCCTTTATGGAACAAGAAGAGGGAGCATGGGATGAGTGGAGTGGAGGGATGGTGGCTGGAAGGAGGAAAGGAAGGAAGGATTGGCAGAGACATGGATGATGGATGGATGGATGGATGGAAGGACATTTTGACAGAAGAGATGGATGGATGGACAGATGGATAGATGGGTGGATGGATGGATGGATGGATGGATGGAAGGACTGACAGAAGAGATGGATGGATGGATAGAAGAAAGAATCGAGGGGAGAAAGGAAGAGAGGGAGGAGGGAAGGGTGGTTAAATGGGTGCATGGGTGGGTAGATGGATCAATGAAGAAGGAAGGAAAAGCTCTCATGAGGAGCTCTGAGCTAGAACATCCTTGCAGAGTCATCCAAAATTAGGCTGAGATGACCAAGCCGTTGCATCCCCACACCAATAAGTCATGGCCCGTGGACTGCCCAGGAAGGGATATGACTTCCTGGGAGCAGGCTGACAGCTGACAGCCATCTGCTGATAGCCGCCCACCCCCAGCATCTGGGGCAACACATCCTCACCGAAGGGGGAATCTGGGCGGCATTTTGGACCACCCACCACACTAAGGAAAGAGGCTTCATTATAGTCAAACCATACACAGGGAATTCTGTGTATCTGCCCGTGTTGTTTTTTAAATTTTATTTATTGATTGATCGAGACGGTGCTAAATTTTCATTGCTGCGTGTGGGCTTTCTCTAGTTGTGGCGACTGGGGGCTGCCCTCGAGTTGTGATGCACAGACTTCTGGCTTCCCTGTTGCAGAACACGAGCCCTAGAGTGCTCCAGCTTCAGTAGCTGTGGCTCACAGCCTTAGTTTCCCCACAGCAGGTGGAATCTTCCCTGGACCAGGAATGGAACCTGTGTCCCCTGCTTTGGCAGGCAGACTCTTAAACACTGGACCACCAGGGAAGTCCACCTCTTATTCTGTAGAAGAGCACACTGAGGGTCCAAGCAGGGAGAGGATTTGCCTCGGTGTTGGGAAGAGTCTAGAGTAAATAAAGAGAGAACTGAGACTCAGGCTTAGCCCTAGAGCCTTCCAGGGCTCTGTATATATTGGAATAGGGACCATGGGCAGCAGGCAGTTGGGCAGCTAGGATGGTGATGGGGAGACCACCGTCTGGGGAAGCAGGGAGCCCTGGGTGTGCTTGGCGAGTACCTACCACCTCCAGAGAAGCCCTGCCACCTGCATCCTCGTCCTCATCTCGTTGGCCACCAGAGCTGGAGGCAGCAGGTGGTGATGTCCCTGCCCCTTCTGTCCAAAAGCCCTGGGAGCATCCAACCTGTACAGCTCTCAGTTCTAGCCACGTCTGTCCCTGCCTTTCCACTGCCCTGGTGGAGGCCACCGAAGTTGCTCACCCAGGTGATCTGCAGAGGCGTCTTCGCTGCTTCAAGCCCATCTGGGTTCTCTCATCTTGCGTCATCTTTCTGAAGGGGAATCACCACCTCCTCTCCCCCATCCTCCCTACAACTACTGTTGGGAACTTAGAGATTAAATCCTTCCTTGGGCTCCCAGGCCTGCTGATCCAGCTCCATACCCCACACCCCAACACACACACACACACACACACACACAGACACACACACACACCTCCAGCCAAAAGGAAATCTTGCCAATTTGAGGGAAGGCATCCTGAACTATGAAGGCTACAGGCTTCTGAACATCCTGTTCTCTTAATGCCTGGAATGCTCTCACCCAGATCCTCGGCCTAGTTAACTCCTACTCATTGCTCAGGGTGTCCCTCACTGTCACTTCCTCCAGGAAGCCCTCTCTGATTTCTTCCTTCCTTCCTTTCTTTTTTTACATTTAGTAGGACTTTTCATTGAAGTATACATGCATTTTAATGAAAGTATGTATGTATGTGTATATATATATATATATATATATATAGGTAAGATATAGATTATTTTAAAATATATGCAATTGGCTATATATATTGACCTATACAGCTAGTTCAAGAAATCACTTACATGTCACATAGACACTATGTGATTGGAAATACAGTTTGGGAGTTTAATTTTGGTTATGGAAGCTGTCTAAAGATGGTCTAACCTGTCCTAATTGAGTTATCCTTAGTAGATTTTGCACAGCAGTGATTAGATTATCTCAGGGATTTGTCCATTTTAAAAGAGGGATTTTCTGTATGATCTGGCTTAGAATAAATCTAATTTTTCAAACTTAAAACAATTAAGTTTTAAAAAAATAATAACAAAAAAGAGAACTCCAGTCCAGAATTCTTGTCCCTCAAGAGTCCCCTCCTGTTCTTTCTAGCCCACTTTCTACTTTCTAGAACATTCACTCATACTTGATTGTCATTGCAGGGCTTAATCATCGGTCTACTCCAATTAGCTCCATCTGGCAGGGCCCCAGAGGAAGATCTCTGATTCCTGAAGTATTAAAAACAACCACCATAATATGAGCTTGGCCAAAAAGTTTGCTCAGGTTTGAAGATGTTATAGAGAAACCCAAATGAACTTTATGGCCAACCCCATATCTGCTTCCACTGATCAAGGGCTTACAAGATGTAAACATCATCTCATTTCACCTGCCCAGTTCAGTTCAGTTCAGTCGCTCAGTCGTGTCCAACTCTTTGCGACTCCATGAATCGCAGCACTCCAGGCCTCCCTGTCCATCACCAACTCCCGGAGTTCACTCAGACTCTCGTCCATCGAGTCAGTGATGCCATCCAGCCATCTCATCCTCTGTCATCCCCTTCTCCTCCTGCTCCCAATCCCTCCCAGCATCAAAGTCTTTTCCAATGAGGACCTGCCCAGCAATCCTACAAAAAGGCAACATAGAGCTTCCCTGGGTGGCTCAGTGGTGAAGAATCCACCCGCCAATGCGGGAGACAAGGGTTTGATCCCTGGCCCGGGAGGATCTCACAGGCTGCAGAGCAGCTAGGCCCCTGTGCCACAACTACTGAGCCTGTGCTCTAGAGCCCGAAAGCCACAACTGCTGAAGCCCAAGCACCCTAGAGCCTGTGCTCTGCAACAAGAGAAGCCACTGCAGTGAGAGCCCCAAGCGCTGCAACTAGAGAAAAGCCCACACAGCAAGGAAGCCCCAGCATAGCCAAAAATAACTAAATAAGCAGATAAAAATATATTCAAAAAGAAGGCAAAATGGCACCCATTTTAGAGATGACAAGACTGAGGCCCAGAGAGGGTTAGAAACTTGCCTTAGGTCACACTGAGCTAACAAAAAAGCTACATCAAGGATGCAAGCCCTGACGAAGGCCTTTCTACCCTTCCAGCCATCAGAAAACCCTCTGTCCCTGTTTTGCTCTCTTGTTTGAAACTCGTTCCCTGTTTTACATGATGAACAGAACCAGAGATGTGAAGTTGCTCGAGTGTGCTATTTTTTTCCTAAACTGCAAGGAGATAAATAGCCATTTACATTTTTAAAAAAACATTGACCTGTGTACTATTTAAATCTGCACGCAGCTAGCCATTTTTATAGAGTGGAAATTCCTGGGGCATTTTGCCTCTGGGTCTGCGGGGGCGGGGAGGCACCCATCCCCCAGGGCTCCCCAGGGTCCAGGGAGCAGGAGTCTGAGTTGATGGCACGCTCTCTGGGGTGTCAGGGCCAGCATACCTATGTTTGGGCAGATGCCCGGGGAGCCTTCTAGGGGGCTGGCTTCCCTTTCTCACCCAGGAAATGTTGGAGGAAAGATACAAGTTCCCCAGCAAAGGACGAAGCACCCTCCCTCCCCCTCCCTCACTGTACCTGCCACAGCCATCCACCCTCCCCTTCCACCCAAAGACCTGGCCAGCTTCCCACTTCTGCCTCCTTTGAGGGAGGCCAGATACAGGAGACAGAGGAGGGGGGACCCAGTCCAGGCCAAGAGGCTGTCCTGACGTGTTTATATTTACAGGAGGATGAAAACCAGAGATGCAAGGAAACTTTAGGGGCTGTGGCAGAGGAAGACAGGAGTTGGTAGAGGTTGTCCAGATACCCAGGATGGGATGGGATGGGAGTGACTTCAGGAAGGCGACTGGGGAAGTCAAAGGAGAATCAGGGGAACCTGGGCCAGCCAGGCCAGAGGGGTGGGTTTTTTGGATAGAGACTGAAGGAGAGGTACCCTGGTGTATGAAAGCCATGGAGAGGAAGCGGCACACAGAGAAGGAGCAGCCAGGCCGGTGGGGGGAACCAGAGCAGTGGGTGCAGGAACTTCCCTGGAGTTCCGGAGGTTGAAATGCCATGCTTCCACTGCAGGGGGCGTGGGTTCGATCCCTGGTCAGAGAACTAAGATCCCACATGCCACACAGAGCAGCCAAAAAAAGAAAAAGAAAGAAAACAGATTAGTGGGTGCAAAGGAGAAATTCAAAAGGGGAGACCGTGGAAATATGGCCGGGACTCCAAAAGCCATCAGAGAATTGTATGATCTAGCAACTCCGCTTCTACAGATCTACCCAAAAGAGGTAAAAATGGAGACTCGGACATTTATACACCTTGGACATGACTGAATGACTTAACTGAACTGAGTCATAGCAGCAAAATCCACAAGAGCTAACAGGTGGAAGCCACTCAATTGTCCATCAAAGGTCAAATAGATAAACAAAATGCAGTCTTGCTTATATCCATACAGTGTGGTCCATCCATACAATGAAATGCTATCCTTCCTTAAAAAGAAAGGAAACTGTGACCTGTGCTAGAACACGGATGAACTGGAAAACATTAAGCTAAGTGAAATAAACTAGACCCAAGAGGACAAACACTGTACGATTCCACTTAAACAAGGTGCCTAGAATAGGCAGGCGGCCACAGCCTTATGCAAAGAGCCAACTCATCGGGAAAAATCCTGATGCTGGGAAAGATTGAGGGCAGGAAGAGAAGGGAACAACAGAGAATGAGATGATTGGATGGCATCATTGTCTCAAAGGACATGAGTCTGAGCAAACCCAGGGAGATAGTGAAGGACAGGGAAGTCTGGCGTGCTGCAGTTCATAGGGTCACAGAGAGTCAGACACAACTTAGCAACTAAATAACAACAAAGAATAAGAAAATTCAGTGAGACACGGTAGAGTCGAAGTGACTAGAAAATGGAGGAGATAAGAACAAGCCGTTACTGTTTACTGGGTACAAACCCTCCTTGCTGCTGCTGCTAAGTTGCTTCAGTCGTGTCCGACTCTGCAACCCCATGTATGGCAGCCCACCAAGCTCCCCCGTCCCTGGGATTCTCCAGACAAGAGCACTGGAGTGGGTTGCCATTTCCTTTTCCAGTGCATGAAAGTGAAAAATGAAAGTGAAGTCGCTCAGTCATGTCCAACTCTTAGCAACGCCATGGACTGTAGGCTACCAGGCTCCTCCTCCATCCATGGGATTCTCCAGGCAAGAGTACTAGAGTGGGTTGCCATTGCCTTCTCCAACAAACCCTCCTTAGGGGGAGATGAAAAACAGTTCTGGAGATGGACAGTGATGATGATTACATATTGAGTAAATGTACTTAATGCCACAGAGTTGTACCCAAAATTGTTACAATGGTGAATTCTGTTATATTTTTATTGCTGTTTTTCAGTCACTAAGTTGTGTCTGACTCTTTGCAACCCCATGGACTGTAACCCACCAGGCTTCCCTGGCCATGGGATTTCCCAGACAAGAATGCTGGAGTGGGTTGCCTTTTCTTCCTCCAGGGGATCTTCCTGACCCAGAGATCAAACTCCAGTCTCCTGCACTGGCAAGTGGATTCTTTACCACTGAGCTGCCAGGGAAGCCCCATATATATTTTACTATAAGGCATCAAAACCATAGAGTTCCAAGTGGGGAAGGTCAGAGAAAAAGCCAGACCCTGTAGAGTTCTTCCAACCTCGTTCAAGACAGGTATGGACACTGCCACCTGCCACCCACCAGCCAAGATCCCCAGCCAACCAAATGCCTGGCTCTCAGCTGGCAAGTAGTTTCCTCTTTCTCTTTTAAAAATGTTGTTTATATATTTATTGCTTGTTTGGGGCTATGCTGAGTCTTCGTTGCTGCACCCGGGCTTTCTCTAGTCGCAGCGAGCAGGGGCTATTCACTAGCTGCATGCACGGGCTTCTCATTACGGTGGCTTTTCTTGTTGCAGAGTGTGGGCTCTAGAGTGCGTGGGCTCAGTAGTGGGGACTCTCAGGCTTAAGTGGCCCACACCATGTGGGGTCTTCCCAGACCAGGGATTGAACCCATGTCCCCAGCACTGGCAGGTTGATTCTTATCCAACGGACCGCCAGGGAAGTCCAGGTATTTTCCACTTTCAGTTGGCTGCTCCTCTGAAAATTCCCCTCACCAAACATTAGTAGGGACCTCCCTGTTCCCCCTTTCCTATAAAGACTGGCCATGACCGGCCAAATGGCCCATGGATAGGTAGGCTTACAAAACTGAGCAAATAAAATTACAGGATGCCCAATTAGAATTGAATGCCAAATATTGCAATGTTTGTAATCTACACTAGAAAAAAAATAGTCATTTATCTGAAATTTGAATTTTACTGGGAGTCCAGTATTTTATCTGGCAATTCTATCCTGGGAGCCTCTTGTGGAAATCATCAAGGGTGGCAGGTCTGCTCAGTGGACCCTTTAGGCCATCCATCAGGACAGTCCATCAAGGACTGCCTGAGCTCACGTAGATGCCTAAGGCCACATCTCAGGGTTGGTTTTGCCTGTAGCATGGAGGGCGGACCACCTACCTACCCATCAAACCCTGCTGAGGACAGCGTCAACAATGGCCTGGAAAAGAACAGTCCTTATCCTGCAGACCCTGACAGCCCAGAGGAGGGACACCTTATTTAGATCGGAAGAGTCAGGAAGGCAGCCTGGAGGGCATGCCCAAGGTGGGTCTTGAAGGATGAATAGGAGTTCACCAGACTGCCTCTGGATGGCCTAGAAGAAGAGATTCTCCAGGGAAAGGAAAAAACAGGTGCCCTGGATGGGAAGAGGAAAAAAAAAAAGGATGAATGACAGCAACAGGAGAGGGCAAAAAAAAGACTGGAAAAGAAATAGAGGAGGAAGTAGAGCAAGAAAGAGCATAGAGCTTGGATCCAGACAGATCCCACAGAGTTTGAGTCTGGCTCTGCCATTTGCCAACTGTGTGACCCAAGGCTGCACAGTCCTTTTTCCTCCCTGAGCCTCAGTCTCCTGATCTGGAAAGTGAGACAACACCACCCCCTGGTAGAGCTGCAATGGGATTAAGAACAAGGCCCTTGAATAACTGTTGGGGACGAAACTGGTTGGTGCTTTGGTGGATGTGGCGTCATCATCCACCTCTACGTATTCTTGGAGTCTAGCAGCTGCCTCCTGAGTGGGTGGGAACGTGAGGCTGCAGAGGGGCTGGAAGCAGGAGGCGGTGGACCTTGGAGCCCTTTGTAAATACCATGCTGAGGAGGGAGAAGAAGATATTGGAAGGGATTTAGGAGCTCACAGGTTCCAAGCTACTCTCTGATACAATGGAGTGGGGGGCTGGAAATAGGTGAGGTGAGCGAAGTGCAGGGTCCAATACTGTCATGTCTTACTTTTTTAATTATTTACTTCTGTATTTATTTTTAGCTGTGCTGGTCTTGTGGCTGCGCATGGGTTTTCTCTAGTTCTGGGACAGAGGCTGCTCTCTAGCTGCAGACAGGCTTCCCATGGCGGCGGCCTGTCTTGCAGAGCATGGGCTCTGGGTCCGCAGGCTTCAGCAGCTGCAGCACACGGGCTCAGCAGTGGCAGCTCAAGGGCTCTAGAGCACAGTCTCGGTAGTTGTGGAGCACTGGCTTAGTTGCTCCAAGGCATGTGGGATCCTCCTGGATCAGGGGTTGAACCTGTGTCTCCTGCATTGGCAGGCGGATTCTTTACCTCTGAGCCACTATGGAAGCCCCACCTTTTAAAAAAATTGTGGCCCCAGTACACAGCATGTGGGATCTTAGTTCCTAGACCAGCAGTGAAAGCGCCAAGTCCTAACCTCTGGACACCAGGGAAGTCCCTGCCGTGTCGTAACACTTTGATAATTTGTTCATCGTGGAACTCTTTGCACTATATTGAAGTCTATTGGATATTTTGTTACGGTTGTATTAGGGGCTTCCCTGGTGGTCCCCAGGGCTTCCCCTGAGGCTCAGACAGTAAAGAATCTGCCCACAATGTGGGAGACTCTGGTTTGATGCCTGGATGGGGAAGACCCCCTGGAGAAGGGAATGGCTACCACTCCAACATTCTTGCCTGGAGAATCCCATGGACAGAGGAGCCTGGTAGGCTACAGTCCATGGGATTGCAGAGAGTTGGACATGACTGAGTTACTTACACTTAGTGGTGGTCCAGTGGTGAAGACTGCATTTCCACCAAAGTGGCACGAGTTCAATCCCTGGTGGGGAAAGTTTCCCGTGCCATGAGGGGTGGCCAAACAAAAAAAGAAAGAAAAAAAGGAAAATTACAAACTTAAAAAAATATATATTAAAATATGCTTTTCTTGATCTCTGAGTTTGGGGGCACCCCCTACAATTTCATGCCCGAGGTGGCTTCCTCTCTTGCTCCACTCTCATCCTGGCTTGGGAGGGGGACTTAGGGTCTAGGAAACCCCTAAGGGCAGCCCTGGGGAAAGCCTAGGAGTCACAATACTGCCTGAAATTCAGCCAGTAGCATCAAGGGTATTGCATGCAGTTCAGTTCAGTTGCTCAGTCATGACTGATTCTTTGTGACCCCATGGACTGCAGCACTCCAAGCTTCCCTGTCCATCACCAACTCCCAGAGTTTGCTCAGACTCACATCCATCAAGTTGGTGAAGCCATCCAACCATCTCATCCTCTGCTGTCCCCTTCTCTTCCTTCAATCTTTCCCAGCATCGGGGTCTTTTCCAATGAGGCAGTTCTTTGCATCAGGTGGCTGAATTATTGGCGTACAGCACTTGTACAAATTGCATTCACACACATGATCTTATAAGAGGCTTAAAGCAAGCTTGGTGAGCCAGCAGACAGAGGACAGAGGACAGAATTTATGTGGCCTGTTTCATAAGATGATCAGACAGAAACTCAGCAATGGAGGTGGAGCCTGGGCCGGTATCCCTGATTTCCAGCCCCTTTTCAGAGGACTAAGGCCTTGTAGGCCTGCACTGAGGGGACCACCCCCATTCTACCCCATCTGCCAAGAGCCAGGCCCAGAGCCAGCTTGGACAAGTGGGGGATGGCAGGGAGGGTCTGGATGTGGGGGTCTTCGCTGCCTGTGGGTCAAGGCCTTTACCCCATCTGTCTCCAGGAGGATGGAATCCCAGGGCTGCTTGGCGGTAGCGAGAGTTCAGAGGACCTCAGCCTGGACTTGGGGGCCCTTCAGGGCAGTGAGTATCTCCAGGACCTGGGCCTCGAAGTCCTTTCACACAGCCAGCCTGGGGGAGCCAGAGGCAGTGGCCCCCCTAGCCAAGAAGCCAGAGGAGAAACGTCCCTCTCCAGCACTGAGAGGTCCCAGGGACTCACTCGGAGACGCAGCTGGGAGAGGTCGAGGAGCTGCTCCGAGAGCCGGCAGAGGTCAGCTGCCCACCGCGCCACCACCTTCTGGGACACACCTTCCAGGGCGGGCACACGCTGCGCCTCTCTCCTACCGCCTCCTCTGGGTCACCTAGCTCAAGGGCCACCAGAGATGTCTGTGCTATCAGAGGCAGCCCCAGAGACCCCCTCCGGAGAGGCACACATGTCTGTGGGCACACGCATCCGTGTGCACGGGTGAGCAAGCACACGCTGAAGGAGTGTGCGCCAGCCCAACCTGGAGGCTGCGTGAAGCCAGCAGGCACGCTTGGACCCAGATGAGCACACCTGCCCTTGCACATGGGGGGTACGTGCCCACACTCAACACACAGGCATGCACCCTCCTCCTGCTCAAACCCAGAGACACCTAAATGTGTCCCTTGCCTATGCGAGCACAGAACCACAGATGCGCTTCTAACACAGACAGGTGCTTGGCACCACCCACACAACACAGTGGCAGCCCGAAACTGTGGAGTGCTTTAGTTGTGGGCCCCCCAACTCTCCCCTCGCCCCTCTTTCTCCCCCCGCCCCTCACATGCTTGTATGATCAGTCACTTCAGTTGTGTCCGGCTCTCTTGCAACCCCATGGACTGTAGACCACCAGTCTCCTCTGTCCGTTGGATTCTCTGGGCGAGACTGTTGGAGTGGGTTGCCATGTCCTCCTCCAGGGATCTTCCTGACCCAGGGACTGAACCCCAGTCTTTTATGTCTCTTGCATTAGTAGGCAGATCCTTTACCATTGCACCACATGGGAAGCCCCTGCCCCTCATAGTTCTCCCCAAATATTAATCTAGTCTGTGTAAAAAAGCAGTGGACCTCTGATGCAAATGGAACTTCGGCATCAAATCCTCTAGCCAGGTTCCCCATCCATCCCCCTGGTGCTGGGAGATCTGGAACACTCTCTGTGTCCTGCCCCCATCACAGGACCACCCAAGGGTTCCCCCAGGCCCCTGTGCCTCGAATTCTGGAGCTGGGGCAACAGCCCAGTGGAAGAGACCTGACTCCCTCTTGTCCTCCACCAGGCTCAACATCGAATCCTCAGCTGTGAATGAGGGGCCTTGTCTGCCTCGAACACTGGCCAGCCTCGCTCTGAACCTGCCAGGAGAGGGCCTGCAGGCCTGGACCCAAGGGTATCTGCCTGGGGATGGAACCCCTGCAGAGCAACCAAGCAAGGTTGGTGCAACCCCCAACCACCCCAATTAATAACACAACTATGAGACAGCCGCTGGCTCAGTGGGACCCAGGGGTGCCTTACACATAGCTGGGGGGACTGACCCATCATGGCAGGAGGACCGACTCCTCTTCCATGACAGAGGAGTCGCTGGGTCCTAAGACTCCAGACCAAGCCCGAAGGTCCTTTGCTGGCCTGAGATCCTTGGCTGTAAGCGTCATCCCCTGGGCTAGGGAGCTCAGTCTTGTTTCTGAATCTTTGCAGCTGGGTAGAAGCCCTGTCTGTGACTGAACTTTGCAAAGAAGAGCTCGTCTCAGGTCTGAGATTTTAGCCCAAAGCTGGAGAATGCACACTCGGAGCTGAGGCTTCCGCCTGGGGCATCTCTGCCCCTGACCATGACTGGGGGGCAGTTTCTGGCCATGACTGGAATTTGTGGTTCAGAATTCCAGAACTCCAGCCCACAGCTGGGGGTGGTCCTTGGCTGGTATGATCCTTGGCTCCAGCCCTCGGCTGCTATGAGACCCGTCTCTGCTCCTGTGCCCCAAGGCTGAGGGTAGCCCCTGTCTGCAGCTGGAGGCTGGGGACCCTCGACCCAGGGAAACTGCCTGCAGCCCAGGCTGCCTCCGGGCTTAGCGAGATGCTTATTCCCTGCAGGAATGTGACAGCCCCGAGAAAAGAGTGAGGTCACGGTCTGTTCCTGTGTCCTTCGATGAGATCAGCTCCCTGGAAATCTTTCCAGCTTTGGAAGTGCCGCCTCCAGCTGTTCAAGGTAGCCCAGCCTGGGGGTTTCCTTCATTCAAACAAGTGGGGTAGGGGGCTTCTGCTGGAGGGTCCCCTGGTTGGGGCTGGTGGAGGAGGCTTAGGGTCCCCTCAGCAGAAATTGGGCAGAATGCTGGGGAGGGGTGACATGGCTCCTCCATCATCTGCCCTTCTCTGTCACCCTCCCAGGGGACTCGCAAGCCAAGGTGGGCACAGTATTGGAATGACTGCCAGGACCCTTCCCCTTCTGTCTCTTTATCTCCTTCTTTTTCTCTGAATCTCTATCTGAAGAGCTTGTGTTCCTCTGGTATCAGAAAGACCTACAGGCCAAACCAGAAGCTACCACTTTCTTTTTTTTTTTAATTTTAATTTTTATTTATTAATTTATTTTTTGGCTGCACCAGATCTTCCCTGCTGTGTTCAGGATTTCTCCAGTTGCAGCAAGCAGGGGCCACTCTTCAGTGCGGTGCATGGGCTTCTCACTTCAGTGGCTTCTCCTGTTGTGGAGCACAGGCTCTAGGGTGCACAGGCTTTAGCAGTTCTGGCACGTGGCTCGAGGGTTCTAGAACACAGGCTCAGTAGATGTGGCACACGAGGCATTCCGAAGCAAGTGGAATCTTCCCGGACCAGGGGTCAAACCCATCTCCCCTGCACTGGCAGGCAGACTCTTAACCACTGTACCACCAGGGAAGTCCAGGAATTTACCACTTTCTAGCAAGTCTCTGACGTCTATGGGGTCACACAGAGTTGGACACGACTGAAGCGACTTAGCAGCAGCAGCAGCAAGTCTCTGAACCTCTTTCGCTTTGTCGCTAAGAAAGACAATCAGAGTATCTCCTCAGCGTCACTTTGAGAGTTCACTGACCTAATATGTGTAGAGCATTTCGCCCTTTGTAAGCTCATGACACACCCAGGACGCTTCCATCCTGGCTCTCTGTCCTCTTTACCACTCTCCCTCACCCCGAGAATGGCAAGCCTCATCTGGAAGAGCTCCAGGTCTGCAGGGGTGCGTTCAGGGGTTGTATGCCAGGCTGGTCCTGCCCCAGGGCACCTTTCACACCTATGTCTCCTGGGGTGGGGGCTGCTTCCAGGCCTGGACCCCCCGGTGCTGGAGTGCATGGAAAAGGATCATGTGGAGCCAAATCATGTGTGAGTATCTGATCATTAGATGGTGGAGGGACCCCCAGGACAGCCAAAGGGGTCAAGGTTTGGGAAGAGCAATGCAGGGATGTAGCATCGTTGCCCATAAAAGTGAGCAGGGCCAGCCACAGTCCCCCTCTAATAACCCCAGTCGCCTCTCCCACACCGACTTTCTCCCAGGCAACTCAGAAGGTTCTTGACAGCATCAGGAGAGGGTTTTGGCCTCCCAGTTAGGGGTCGCAGCAGGACCAGGGCCGGGTCAAGCATTCACAGCTCGTTTGGGGGAACATCTGTCATTGGGGGCAACTGTGGACTGTTTTTATCTGACCCCCAACTCAGGTTGATTGTCCAGCAGGTGCTTGAAGAACTCCGACAGTACCATGGGTGAGTGGATGGGGCGGGCTAGGTGTGGGGGAACAGGTGTGTGAGACAGATGTAGAAGACAGGTGTAGGGGGACGGGGGTGGACAGGGATGGGGGATGCAAGCAGGGAACGGATATGGGAAGACAGGTGTGGGGACAGGAGGAAGAGTGGTCAGGTAGAGGGGACAGGTGTGAAGACGGGGAGGAATGGGAGGAAAACGAGGACTGGAGAGGTGGGAGGAGGCACAGGTGCGGGGAAGGACAGGACACAGGAGCAAGCTGCCGCCAGCCACGCTGTGCCTTGGCACACACAGGAAAAGGTGGCCCTCTCCCAAAATGCTGCCATCTGTCGGAAAAATCTTCCCGACATGCTGATTTTGTTTGACCAAGACCTGTTACTACCCTCTGCTAGAAAACCCATCACAATGAACATGTATCCAAGCCCACACGTGGAGGGATGACGGGATCCCTGGTCATGGGCTGCACGCCTGTCCACGGGAGCCCAGGAAGAGAGGGACAGATGAGGGCGCCGCTAGGGGTCGGGAGAAGGGGTGTTGACCCTGGTGTCTGTCCCCTCTGACCTTGCAGGGCCCGCCAGAGGGCTCGATTGTCAGTCTGCCCTGGAGGAGCAGCTTCGAACCTCACCTGGTTTGAGTTCTTGTCTGAGTGAGTACCGAGCTGTGGGCGGGGCCGGTGCTGAATTGAGAGGGCAGGGGCCTGAGATGGGATGAGGGTTGGGGCCCCCATCCTCTTACTGGAATCACCAGAGCAACAGTGGGGGTGGCAGGGGGCTCCTCATACTCCCTGGGAGGGCAGGGGAAGACTTCTCGGAGGAGGTGACAGCTTGAGCTGGGTTCCAGTGGAAAAGTAGGAGTTTACCAGTATGCTGAGATGAGATGGGGAAAAGAACTGGGCGCCTTCCACAGGAATGGTGTCGGGGTGGGGCTGGAAGGAGGGGAGGGGAGTCAGCAAAGGCCAGATTGCTGCTGGGAAGCAGAAGTCCACAGCTCTGTGGTGACCAGTGATGGTGAGTACCATCAAGGGTGCAGAACAGAGGCATGGAATCTCCCTCCAGGGACTCTGCAGGGGTCTGGGTTCTTTGTATTATATGTATTATAATAAATACATGCAATGACTCAATATGTTATTTATTAAATGAGAGTGTGCTGGTCATCCAGAAGAGGTAAGATCTAAGGCTCAAGTGTTGGGTGGGAAGAGGGCAGGGGGATTTGAGAGACATCCCATGGGAAGAATGGACAGGGTTTCAGGCTGATAAGATAGGAAGGGGGTGTGAATCAGAGGAATGAGGCAGAGATGGACAAGGTCCATCAAAGCACCTCAAGCTTGAGACCATGTCACTTTCCCCTAGCCAAACTCAGTCCCCAAGTCTGCTGGAACTTTGCAAACCTCCATAAATGTTTTATATGTGTGTGTGCTTAGTTGCTCTTTGATATCCTATAGACTGTAGCCTGCCAGGCTCCTCTGTCCATGGGATTTTTCCAGGAAAGAACACTAGAGTGGTTTGCCATTCCCTTCTCCAGGGGATCTCTCTGATCCAGGGATCAAATCCGGGTATCCTGCTTGGCAGGTGGATTCTTTACCACTGAGCCACCTCGAAGCCCTATATGTGTATATGAAAGTGAAAGTGTCAGTTGCTCAATCATGTCCGACTCTTTGCGGCCCCATGGACTGTAGCCCACCAGCCTCCTCTGTCCATGGAATTCTCTAGGCAAGAATACTGGAGTGGGTTGCCATGCCCTTCTCCAGGAGATCTTCCCAACCCAGGGATCAAACCTGGATCTCCCAAATTGTAGCAGATTCTTTTACCATCTGAGCCACCAGGGAAGCTCTCTCTATATATATACAGATTGATAGATAGATAGATCTCTCTATATATACATCTATATATATATACATACTATATCTGTATGCAAACTATAGTATAACATACTGTACTTGTATATATTATGTATACATATACAATTGCACTCGTTGCTTGTTGCTGCACAGGCTTTTCTCCAGTTGAGGTGCTCGGGCTTCTCACAGCGGTGGCTTCTCTTGTTGTGGACCGTGGGCTCTAGGTGCTTGAGCTTCAGTCACTGTGGCTCCCAGGCTCTATGGCACAGGCTCAGTAGTTGTGGCACACCAGCTTCGTTGCCCCACAGCATGTGGGATCTTGCTGGACCAGGAATCGAACCTGTGTCTCTTCCATTGGCAAGCAGATTCTTATCTACTGTGCCACCAGGGAAGCCCAGTAAATGTGTCTTGAGTGAATAAGTGAGTGAGTTCAGGACCACAGCGAGGGTGGAACAGGATAGAGGGGCCTCAGATAGACAGATTCTAGATGGATCCCAGGAGTGACCTGCAGAACAGGCCAGAGGGGACTTTTGGGTCTGCTGTAACCCTCCTCACCAAATTCTCCACCTCTTAGGAACGAGGACAGCATGGGGAAGACGGAGAGAAGTGACAGGGGCACCAGGGTGAAACGCAGCCTGAGCTCCCTGCGCAATCGAGTCACCAGGCAGAAGGAGAAGGTCAGAGGGCTGGGCCGGGGTTGGTGGGGGTCGGGGGGGGCCCTCTCTGCCTTCTCCAGCTTGCCAGGATGTCCCCAGTCCCAGAACCCTGTGATTCCAAGTGGGAAGGGACACACAGGGCATTCTAAGGTCCACCCCTGTTCCCAACAGGGGAAGACCCCAGTACATCAGAAGGACAAAGGTCAGGATGCGCGAGAGAGGAAAGAATGTATCAACGGGCACCAGCTGGCTCGAGGAACCTTCTCTGGCCACTCCAGCTGCCCTCTGTGTGGCAAACCTTTTCTGAGCTCTGGTGAGTCCAGTGGCCCAGCCCATCACCCTGGATGGCAGCCACTTTCTCTGCCTCACTTCCTCTAAATCACTCCCATGGCTTCCTTCCATCTTTGCGTCCTCCCTTTCCAGGTCAGGCCAACCATGGCTTCCTGGAGGTCACAGGAATCCATCCCTAAGAGCAGGGGGTATTTGGTTAGCTTGGACTCCCCCATATAAGTTCCTTTTTTAAAAAAATGCTTATTAATTCATCTATTGAGCTGCACCAGATCTTAGTTCCAGCACGCAGGATCTTCAGTCTTCGTTTCAGCATGCAGGATCTTGAGTTGTGGCATATGAACACTCACTTGCAACATGTGGGATCTAGTTCCCTGAACGGGGATGGAACCCAGGCCCCCTGCCATGGGGGTGCAGAGTGTTAGTCACTGGACCACCAGGGAAGTTTGGGACTCCCAAATTCCCTGTAAATTTTAGCTTTCGTTGTTGGCAAAATCCATACTCAGGCAGTATATTAGTTAGCTACAATCTAGCTGGCTTAAACCACAGAAATGCATTGTCTCAGAGTTCTGGAGAAGTTCAAAATCGAGGTGTCAGCTCCCTCTACAGATGCTGGGAAAGGGTCCATCCCAAGTGTCTTTCCTGGCTTCTGAAGTCCAGTGGCTTGTTCCAGCAGAACTGTGGACAATGTGGCATTGTCCCCATACTCATGTTCATGCCTCAAATTCCCCTTTGCCTGAGGATTAGGGGCCAACCCTAACTCAGTATGACCTCACTGAACTAAATACATTAGCAATAACCCTATTTCCAAATAAGGCCACCTTATGATGCCCTGATGGGGCTTCCCTGGTGGCTCAGTGGTAAAGAATCGCCTGCCAATGCAGGAGAACTGGGTTCAATCTCTGGGTCAGGAAGATCCCCTGGAGGAGGAAATGGTAACCCACTCCAGTATATTTGCCTGGAGAATTCCATGGACAGTGGAGCCCCAAGGGCTATAGTCTGTAGGGTTGCAAAGAGTCAGACATGATTTTGCAACTTAGCGTTCACACAGGCATGATGTAGTGAAAGGGGTTAGGTCTGTAATATATGAATTGGAGGGAGAGAGAGAGGGGAGGAGGCAGGATCAGCCCATTAACAGGCAATTTCCTGCCTCCCAGAACTGTCTCAGAAATGACAGTCTCTGCTCAGAAAACATTTTGTTTGTTTTGTTTAGTCACTAAGCCATGTATGGACTCTTTAGTGACCTCATAACTACAGCCTTCCAGGCTCCTCATCCATGGGATTTCTCAGGCCAGAATACTGGAGTAGGTTGCCATTTCCTTCCCCAGGGGATCTTATCAACCCAGGGACTGAACCTGTGTCTCCCGCATTGGCAGGCAGATATTTTTTTTTTACCACTGAGCCACCCGGGAAACCCAACACAGAAATTAGGAAAAAGCATTGGGTTCCAAAGGCCTTGGAGGGAGACGACTCTGGTCTTTTATGAGATTTAGAACTTTGCTCTTTTGACAAGGGGCAGAGAGGAGGCATTGGCAACTGCATGCTAGTTGCAAGTTCAGGCTGCTACAGGGTTCCTCCACCTTGGCCCTATTGCTCTCTGAGGCCTGGTCATTTTCTGTTGAGGGAGGGGAGGGCTGTTTTGTGCATTGCAGGACGTTGAGCAGCATCCCTTGCCTCCACCCACTAGATGCTATTAACATCTGCCCCATGAGTCACGACAGCCAAAAATGTTTCTAGATGTGGCCAAATGTCCCCTGGGGGCTAGGATTGCCCGGGTGAGAATCAGTGGGCGAGTGCAATAGAGAATTGGCCTCAGGGTGGGCCATGCAGTGAGAGGTGTTCCTCCACCCTGGGGGCGGGTGCCTCCTCAAGACCTGAGCCACAAGTTTTGCATTTCTGCCTTGCCTGCCCCCACATGTGGGCATTTTCCCTCTTCCTCATTCCTCCCATTTTCCAGAGTAGTTTTTGCTGGTGGTGGGCCTGTTAGCTGCTGCGGTCAGAAGTGGACTCATTTGGAGCTTTCTCCAAAGATCTCCAACCTGCTTTCTGACCCTGTGAACGCTCTTCAGCGGAAGCCACCCAGGCTTTGCAAGGTCTTCAGCATCTTAAAGTCCCTTTAAGCAGCAGGTGTGTGCTACATTCGTTTTAGTAGTGTCTGACTCTTTGTGACCCCATGGACTGTAGCCTGCCAGGCTCCTCTGTCTGTGGGATTCTCCAGGCAAGAATACTGGAGTGGGTTGCCATGCCCTCCTCCAGGGAATCTTCCTGACTAGCAAGTGACTTCCTGTTTCTGCTGACTTTCTCACCTCTTCATCTGGGCCGGGTGGGGGTGAGGTGTGCTGGATACTAGAACTTCCCTGGAAGGCCAGGATCAAGCCCTGAGGGGCTCTATCTCTGGCATCAAATTCAAGGAACAGGTGGGAAGTTGGCAGAAGGAAGGATGAGGGCAGAAATCCAGAAATGAGCCAGTACTGATCCAGTAGAGAAATGCATCCATGTTGATGCAGAGTTGAGTATTTTTAAATAAATATATAGATATATTCAAACTACTGCACAATTGCAGTCATCTCACACATTAGCAAAGTAATGCTCAAAATTCTCCAAGCCAAGCTTCAACAGTACGTGAACCATGAACTTCTAGATGTTCAAGCTGGATTTAGAAAAGGTAGAGGAACCAGAGATCAAATTGCCAACATCTGTTGGATCACAGAAAAAGCTAGAGAATTTTTTAAAAACTCTACTTCCACTTTATTGACTATGCTAAAGCCTTTGACTGTGTAGATCACAACAAGCTGGAAAATTCTTCAAGAGATGGGAATACCAGACCACCTTACCTGCCTCCTGCAAAACCTGTATACAAGTCAAGAAGCGATAGTTAGAACTGGACATGGAACAATGGACTGGTTCAAAATTGGGAAAGGAGTACATTAAGGGTGTATATTTTCATATTGCTTATTTAACTTATATGTAGAGTACATCATGTGAAATGCTGGGCTGGATGAAACACAAGCTGGAATCAAGATTGCCAGGAGAAATATCAATAACCTCAGACATGCAGATGACACCATCCTTACGGAAGAAAGTGAAGAGGAATTAAAGAGCCTGTTGATGAAGGTGAAAGATGACAGTGAAAGCTGGCTTAACATTCAACATTCAAAAACCTAAGATCATTGCATCTGGTCCCATCACTTCATGGCAAATAGATGGGGAAACAACGGAAACAGGGACAGATTTTATTCTCTTGGGCTCCAAAATCACTGTGGACAGTGACTGCAGCCATGAAATTAAAAGACATTTGCTCCTTGGAAGAAAAGCTATGACAAACATAGATAGTGTATTAAAAAGCAGAGATTACTTTGCCTACAAAGGTCCATATAGTCAAAGCTATGGTTTTTCCAGTAGTCATGTACAGATGTAAGAGCTGGACAATAAAAAGGCTGAGTGCTGAAGAACTGATGCTTTCAAACTGAGGTGCTGAAGAAGACTCTTGAGAGTCCCTTGGACAGCAAGGAGATCAAACCACTCAATTCTAAAGGAAATCCTGAATATTCATTGGAAGGACTAAAGCTGAAGCTGAAGTCCCAATGCCTGATGTGAATAAAAAACACCCTGATGCTAGCAAAAATTGAAGGCAGGGGAAGGGGATGATAAAGGATGAGATGGTTGGATGGCATCACTGACTCAATTGACATGAGTTTGAGCAGACTCAGGGAGATGGTGAAGGACAGGGAAGCCTGGCATGGTACAGTCCATGGGGTGGCAAAGAGTTGGACATTAATGAGTGGCTGAACAAAACAAAGGCAAAATTTTATATTTTAAAAGAAAATCAAATTACAGAAGAGAAAAAGTCTAACATGCCAAAGACACTTTGTTTGATGCACTTAGTGTCAATAATTGGAGCACTTTTTAAGGCTTTTTTTCTACCAAAAAAAAAATGGCATTGATAATGGCTCTGTACAATAATATTTAAAATAGCAGGAAGATGGAAACATTTCATACCATATTTTGGCAAATAGTTCTAAAGACAGCAAACACGTATTCAGTGGGTTTTCCTTTGCTTTAAAGTGAGCTACCAGTAATTCTAAACCAAGCAAAAATGCATTGTTCCTGGATGGAATATAAGCAGTCATACTCGCAAAAATGTTTTGCAGTGAGTTCTTGGCTTCTGTGAAAATCCCAAAATAGCAAAGGAGAGATTAGAGTTTATTTTCAGATTCTATGACTGGTTTCCAACAATCTTTTATCAGTAGACTCACGGGCAAAATACTAGACACTCAGGGATCAGATTCCATTCCTTGATGTAAAGATGGAACTTTTGTGGATTGCTGTCCTTGGCTAGCATAAACCAGTGAATAACCACGTGTAGAATAAAATACAAGACAGGCAGAAGGGCTAGCTTAATGTTTTGCTGTTGTTGTTGTTGTTGTTGTTGCAGGAAAAAAAGAATCCATGCTAATACTATGGTGAAACTGATGCTTACTTAGGGATTTTACCATTAGAGTAAGACAAAAGATCAGACTTCAAAGAAACCAGATCTGTAACTTGGAAGTGAAGTCTTTTGCTGCATTTTAGCAATAGACTCTAACTTGGAGTATGCTCAGTCACTTCAGTCATGTCTCTTTGTGACCCCATGACTGAACCCCAGCTCCTCTGTCCATGGAATTTTCCAGGCAAAAATACTGGAGCAGGTTGCCATTTCCTCCTCCACAGGATCTTCCCAATCCAGGGATCGAACCTGGGTCTCCTACATTGCAGACAGATTCTTTACCACTGAGCCACCTGGGGGAGCAACTTAGAGTATACAACTATCTACTTGAGAACTCTTCTACCCCTCCAGTGCAGGGCAGTGCACTACTCTCCTGGAAAAGTGCAGAGAGAGCTCCCATATACAGTTCACCTAGTTTTCCCTCATGTTAACATCTCATTGCTGTTATTCAGTCACTAAGTCGTGTCTGACTCTTTACCACCCCATGGACTGCACCACGCCAGGCCTCCCTGTCCACCATCTCCCGGAGTCTGCTCAGACTCATGTCCATTGAGTCAGTGACGCCATCCAACCATCTCATCCTCTGTTGGTGCCCTTCTCCTCCTGCCCTCATTCTTTCCCAGCATCAGGGTCTTTTCCAGTGAGTCAGCTCTTGGCATCATGTGGCCAAAGTATTGGAGCCTCAGCTTCAGCATTGGTCCTTCCAATGAATATTCAGGGTTGATTTCCTTTAGGATTGACTGATTTGATCTCCTTGCAGTCCAAGGGACTCTCAATAGGACCTCGATACATTTGTCACAATTTAGGAATTAACATTGGTACGGTACTATTAACCCAATTCTGGATTCTATTCAGATTTCACCAGGTTGGTTTGGTTCTTTCATTAGTGTTCTCCTTGTTTCAGGATCCAATTCAGATAGCACATTCTCCTAGTCTCTCTGGTCTGTGAGGGTTTCTCTCTCTCTTCTTACTATTCATAAATTTGACAATCCAGAGAAATGCTAGCCAGGTGTCTTGTACGATGTCCATTAATCCGGGCTTGCCTGATGTTTTGGGGGAGGTTGTTATCATTATTGGTTTTTGGGTTTTGATGGCTTTGTTTTTTCCATGCCTCTCAGCTTGTGGGATCTTAGCTCCCCAGTCAGGGATCAAACCCACATCCTCAGTAGGGAAAGTATGGATTCTTAACCACTGGACGCCCAGAGAATTCCCATGTCTTATGTTTTCTTTTTTAATTGCGCTTAGTCACTCAGTCATGTCTGAGTCTTTGCAATTCCATGGACTGTAGCCTGCCAGGATCCCTTGTCCATGGGAATTCTCTAGACAAGATATTAGAGTGGGTTGCCATGTCCTCCTCCAGGGGATCTTCTCAACCCAGGGATCAAACCCAGGTCTCCCGCCTTGTAGGCGGGGTTTTGTTTTGTTTTTGTTTGTTTTTACCATCTGAGCCACCAGGGAAGCCCTTTTAAAAAGTTTATTTATTTATTATTTGTTCCGGGCTGCACTGGGCCTTTGTTGCAGAGCACAGGCCTCTCATTGCGGTGGCTTCTCTTGTTGCAGAGCACCGGCTCTAGGTCCTCAGGCTCCAGCAGTTGCAGCACAGGCCACAGTTGTGTCACCTGGGCTGAGCTGTCCCACAGTATGTGGAGTCTTCCCAGGCCAGCGATCAAACCTGTGTCCCCTGCATTGGCAGGTGAATTCTTTCCCACAGCACCATCAAGGAAGTCCTGGTGTTTTCTTAAAATTGTAGAGGGGCTATGGGTTTGGGGAACCTTTCTGCCTCATCAGATCAGGGAGTAAGTGCTATAGACATGACATCCTTGAGAATGTTAGCCTTTATCACTGGGGTAAGGTAACAACTGCCAGGTTGCTCTTCTTCCCATTTCTCTTCTCTATTCTCTAGAAGCAGGTCACTCAATCCAGTCTACTCTCAGGATGGCAGGAGTCAAGTCCCATGTTCTGGAGACAACATTTGACTTTCAGGACAACCCTTTGAGATTAAGGGAGATTGGAGTCCGTGTCACAGAAATGATGAGCGCTCAACATGGTGCTGGGTACATACGGGCAATGGTAGCACCTATTGTCATCAACATTTGGGAATATCTCTTTTTACGTTTTAGTGTTTATTTATTGGCTGTGCTGGGTCTTCGTTGCTTTGAGTGGACTTTCTCCAGTTGTGGCAAACAGGGGCTACTCTCTGGTTGCTGTGCATGGGCCTCTCACTGTGGGAGCTTCTCTTGTTGCCGAGCACGGGCTCTAAGGCAGGCTTCAGTAGTTGTGGCACACAGGTTTATTTGCTCCATGGCATGTGGGATCTTCCTGGACCAGAGACTGAATCTGTGTCCCCTGCATTGACAGGAGGATTCTCAGAGCACGGACCTCCAGGAAGTCCTGGTGATAGCTCTTGTTATGGAGGCAAAGCTAGCCTTTTAGTCACAGACCCTAACCCTACGCTCTGACCACAGCCCCACACCTGTCTAAGGGAGCAACATGAGGCCAGAACACCTGTGTCTCACTCCAGCTGGCTGAGAGCAGGCACCATCTGGGTGTAAGTCGCCACAAGCCTACCTCCCATCACAGGTATTCAAAGCTAGATGTGACTGACTGTCCCCTTAAGGAAACAGCCCCACTGCAAGTTGAACAGAATAGGAAGTGAATCATGTTCCAGGTAATTAGCATCTCCAGGGTAAAGCTGAGATACTTTCCCAGCCACCAGCCCCGCTGATGGAGCGCCATTCCTGATAGTCCTGTTCCTAGCCTTGACCTTTGAGGCTCCTCTGTGGTCTGACCCCACCTAGCCCTCCACCCTTCTCTGCCACTACTCAACCACCAAGATCCCCTCGCCCGGCCACCCTAAAGTCTTGTGGCTGCTCGTGCTGGTCATGTGTGCCTTGCTCATTCAGTGCTCTTCCTGGAACTCCTTCCACCACCTAACTCTTACTCATTCTCTAAGACAAAGAGCAAGGCCACCTCCCCCAGGAAGCCTGCATGAGGTGACTTTAAAGCCTGTATGAGTTGACTGTAAGTTCCCATGGCTGTCAGCCAAGGGTCACTGTGTCCCCCTGAAGAACATTTAGCAATGTCTGCAGACATTACGGGCTTCCCAGGTAGTATTCAGTGCTCTTCCTGGAACTCCTTCCACCACCTAACTCTTACTCATTCTCTAAGACAAAGAGCAAGGCCACCTCCCCCAGGAAGCCTGCATGAGGTGACTTTAAAGCCTGCATGAGTTGACTGTAAGTTCCCATGGCTGTCAGCCAAGGGTCACTGTGTCCCCCTGAAGAACATTTAGCAATGTCTGCAGACATTATGGGCTTCCCAGGTAGCTCAGACAGTAAAGAATCTGCCTCCAACTCAGGAGACCTGGGTTGGATCCCTGGGTCAGGAAGATTCCCAGGAGAAGGGCGTGGCAACCCACTCCAGTATTCTTGCCTGGAGAATCCCGTGGACAGAGGAGCCTGGTAGGGCTACAGTCCATGGGGTCACAAAGAGTCAGACACCACTAAGTGACTGAGCACAAGCATGAACTGTCATTAGTAGCAAGACTGAGAAATACAGATCCTTAGCTCTTGGCAGAGTCCCCAGCCCATGATAAGGACTTGGTAAAAGCAGAAAATGGTTAGATGGATAAAAGGAAGACAAGAGATGGTTCTTCTTTCTGACAAGCCCCTTGAAAGGGTTTAGGGGAGAACTTTGTCAACCTGAAGATGTCTGTAACTAAGGGAGCTATAGATATAAGGATCATGCCACTCTTCCTGCTTAAAATCTTTCAGTGACTCCCCACTGCCTTTGGGATGAAGTCCAAAATTTATGGGCATTCAGAGAGTGATCATTTACAGATCCACTGAGACCTCAAAAGTACCTGTGTATGGGCTTCTGACTTCAATTGGGGTGGGTGTCTGATGACCTCTACTGGGGTGGGATCCTTGCACTTCTGGACCCTCCAACTCCCTAGACATGTTCCCTCTCCTGATCATGAAGTCTGGACTTAAACCGAAGACAGGTCACTTGGGGACTCTGCCACTCAGGTTCTTACCTGAGAGCTCTCAAACACAGATTATGTGTGGGTTTATTATTATTATTTATTTATTTGGATGCACCAGGTCTTGGCTGAGGCACGTGGGATCTTTCAGTTGCAACATGCAGAACTTTTAGTTCGACATTTAAATTCTTAGTTGTGGCATGTGGGATCTAGTTCCCTGACCAGGGATTAAACCCAGACCCCTCACATTGGGAGCATGGAGTCTTAGCCACTGCATCACTAGGGACATCCTGATTGTGTGTGTTTTGAAGTAAGCTTATTTGGGGGTGATCTTGACCTGGCTGACTAGCTTGGACCTGAGGTGAAAGCTCTTTGGCTCCTCTCCTGATTCCTACCCACCCTCTTCACCTATAGAGAGCCTGGATTAGGCAAGTCTCAGGACTGGGGTGGCTGATGGTATCTGAGGGGATGCTGGCACATGGGGGGAATCTGGCATGTCTATAGGTGTCTGAAAACACCTCTGTGGAAGTGTCCAGCATGTGTTCCATCCTCTGAACACCTCTTTGGGGGTTTCTAATAGCATCTGTGTTGGAGGGAATCTAGAAGTTTCCACGTGGGGCTTTGATATATTCCAGAGTGTCTGAAAGCCTGTTTGCGGGTAGTTGATGGCTACTGGATGAAGGCATCCAGTACTTTTGAGATATTTGGCATGTTTTTCAGATTCTGAATAGTTTGGGGGTATTTAAGGGACCAACAAGGGGTGTCTACTTTCCCTCGCCTGAAAGTGAGTTTTGAGTATCTGATGGTATCTGCCTCGGTGTCTGAAATGTGTTTGGGGTATCCGGTGGTATCTATGTTGCAGTGTCTGGGGTCACCTGAGAGATAAATGACTCATGTTTTCAAGACTTGTACATTTTCACTTCCTATAACCTAGGGTGCCACTTCTTCGCAGGAGACAGACCTGTTCTCTCCATTTCTTGCACCCTCCCCTCTCAAGCTTCTCTCCCCCGGGGTTAATCCCCCTTTGATGTCCCCAGGCTTTCACTGTACCCTACTTTCTGCCCCAACTCCCCAAGTCGCCCCCTCAGCCCTGCTATCCTCCAGGAAACCTCTCCCAGACCTGCTAATCACCCAAGTCCCCGATGACTCCACAAAACACCCCTCAACCCCAATGCTCTCTCCTTAAGATTCCTTCTAAGCGCCTCTCAGTCCTCCGAATACCTCGGGGCCCCACTGACCCCTCCCCCAGAACGGCTCCCAACACCGCTGATTTCCTCTCAGACCTCCCCTAGACGCCCTTCTGCCCGACTGACCCGCCCCTCAAGGATAGCCCTCACCCTCCTTGAAAGTACCTTTCAGTTCCCTCATCTTGCCTAAGCTCGAGCTAAAGACCCCTGCCTGCATCACCAGGCTGAGCCTCAAAGTCCTAGGTTCGCGCGACCCACCGATCCTCGAGCCACGCCCCCTTCCGGGCCCACACCCTCTGACCCGCCCTTGGGGGCGGGACCGCGCGTGCGCACCTCACCCCCGCGGCTTCCCGCTTCCGGCTCCGAGCCGAGGGCAGCTGTGGACCCCGGGAGGCCGGGCGGCAGCGGCGGCAGGAAAGCTAACGGAGCTGCGGGCGGCGAGTGACCTGCGGCGAACTAAGGTGAGGGTGGCGGGGCAGGTCTGAGGAGAACGAGGCTCGGGAGGAGGCCTCTGGCCCAACGAAGGCGCCGTCGGTTCCCGGGAGTGGCCTCGGGCTCAGGACCCCAGAGGCTGCCTCTGCTTCGGGGCCGGCCTCCTGTGGGCTCGTCCAAACTGGCGGGCGGATCCTGCAGTGCAGGCTGTCCCTTCCGTGCATGCAGGCTCTGTTTGCAGAAGACACAGTTGAGAAGACGCCTGCCGGCTCCGGCCGAGCCCCAGCCCTTGGGCAGTGCAACCTCCCTGGTTTAACAGGGTAGGCATTCGGCGTCCGGGATCTGGAGCTCCCGGAGCAGGTCCTGAGATGTGGTGATAACTCAGCACCTGGGGACTTGAAGCCTCTGAGCATCGCTCACTTCGTGGAGCCCACGTCCTCCTGCCAGTTGATCGTTAGGGTCACAAAATCATAGGCAGTGTGTGTGCTTTGGGTCTTTAGTTCTTCCTCCAGTTTCTTTCTTGTGGAAGAATTTAGATGGTGCGGTGCAGGAATCAGAAGCCCTTGGTCCTTGCACGGTTTATTATAACTATCTTCTCTCTTCTACCTGGTTCTCTGTTGAGATCGAAGTGGTAGAGTAGATGGCTGGCCCAGGGGATCAAAAGCGTTGGCGAAGTTTTACCTTGGAAAGGAAGAACACAACTTTTCTTCCTTTTGTCTCCGTTTGGGGGAGAGTGGAACTCCAGCCAGAATCGTAGAAGGGCAGGTCTCTTCTTGTTGACTAGAGAAAGTTCAGGACAGGTGAACAGCCTTATGGCCAAGGGCGATGTGGGGATGGTTTTGCAGGTATCCGGGTGAATAATTCTGGAGCTGTATGGAAAAGTGTCAAGAGCACAGGCTTAAGTGACAAATCACATCTGGGTTATTCTGGTCTCAGTTTCCACCACTTAAGTCACAGTCTCTCCATTTTTAAACCCAGAATGAGGATCGGTTGTGGATTTGATGAGGTAATACATGTAAGGTGGGAAGCACAGCCCCTGGCATATGGTGAATGCTCATAAATGTTATATATTCTGTGCATGTGGTATGCCCCCCAGGTCTGTATTTTAATTTTTTATTTTTATTGAAATATAGTTGATTACAATGCTGTTTTAGTTTCAAGTGTACAGCAGACTGATTCAATTATACATATATATGTTTGTTGTTGGTTAGTCACTAAGTTGTGTCCGACTCTATGACCCCATGGACTGTAGCCTACCAGGCTCCTCTGTCCATGGGATTTCCCAAGCAAGAATACTGGAGTGGGTTGCCATTTCCCTCTTAAGGGGATCTTCCCGACCCAGGGATCAAATGTGCATCTCCTGCATTTCAGGCAGATTCTTCACTGTTGAGCTACCGGGGATTCCATATATATAAATATGTTCCCATAGATGTATCTCTCTCTCTCTCTCTCTCTCTCTCTCTCTCTATATATATATATATATATATATATACACACACATATATACATTCTTTTTCATACTCTCTTCTGTTATAGTTTATTACAAGATAGTTCCCTGTGCTGTACAGTAGAGCCTTGCTGTTTATGTGTTTTATATATAAATAGGTAAACAACAAGTGTGTGTATGTTAATCCCAAATTCTTAATTTATGTTCCTGCCATCCCCTTTGGTAACCATAAGTTTGTTTTCTATGTCTGTGAGTCTGTTTCTGTTTTGTAATTACATTATTTGTATCATTTTTTTTAGATTCCACTTGTAAATGATATCATATGGTATTTGTCTTTCTCTGACTTCATTTAATACTAGGTCCATCCATGTTGCTGCAAATGGCATCTTTTTCTTTTTTTTTTTTTTAAATCTCAGGCCCATATTTTTCAGTCGACATTCCAAGTAATAAAGAGTCTGGAAAATGTGAGCATCTCAGTTGTTGTTTAGACTGGGTTGCAGTTTATGTTTTATCAATAGTCTGCTAGTTCTGTGGGTCAAGCCCTTCTAAGGAGGTGGAAGGAGCTGTGCTGAAACGAGTAAGAGGGGCTTCCCTGGCAGTGTTTAGGGCTCTGTGCTTCCATTGCAGGGGGCAAAGGTTTTGTCCCTGGTCGGGGAACTAAAATCTTGCATGCAGCACAGCTCAGCCCCAAAATAAAGGAGTGGGGTAGTTTTTTTTAATTCTTGTCAGTGTAACTTGTTTGCATTGTGTATCGCTTACTTCCTGTTTCAATGGCATGCAGGAGAGAAAGGAGAGTCTTTGAATCTCTTTTCTTTCTCTTTTTTTTTCTCTTCAGTCCACTTAAGAATGCCCCCTCGTTGTTGAAAGCTGTGGTAGCAGGTACATTGTTCCTGCCGGAAACCTTGGTATACTTTTGATTCTTGTCACACAGTAGCGATTACAGCCAGTTGCCCTTGTCACCAGCGCACCCCCGCCCCCACGAGACCGGGCTGTGGTCACCAGCTGTGCCTCCCTGGCTGTTTACCTTCCACGTGCTTAGCATATTTCTGATCCTCCTGTCAAGGTCTCCTTCATTTTTCTTCGCTCTTCCTGGGTCCTGTTTCCATTTCTGCAAATTCCACCCATGATTTTTTAAACATTTTCCTCTAGGCTCCCTTAAGTCATCTTAAGCCCAGAGGCTTTGTTAGGTCCAGCTAGTCACTGTTTCTTCATTATTTGTGAGTTAAACTTTACTTTTCCCCTGAAAGTGGTGAAGAGCTGCTCTTGGTTTGTAAACCCTCTCTCCAGGTACAAAGCAGTTCCCTGCACAGCTCCTGAGCAGCCACTAAGAATTTTTCTGGAAGAGGAATGTGGCTGATGGGGGAGGGGCAGTCTGATTCAAATAATGTCCTCCAGGAGGCCTCAGTGAAAGGACCCCTGCAGCTATGCTCCTTGTGTGTGTGTGTGTGTGTGTGTGTGTGTGTGTGTGTGATTAAAATTGCCTTGGGTGTAAGTGGTAAAGAATCCACCTGCAATGCCAGAGACACCGGAGACTCAGGTTCAGTCCCTGGAGAAGGAAATGACAACTCAGTTCAGTATTCTCGCCTGGAATATCCCATGGACGGAGGAGCCTGGCGGGCTACAGTCCATAGGGTTGCAAAGAGTGAGAAGCTAAGCACAGAGGCAAGCAAGCTAACTAAATTCAACTCGTATGCTGCTTCTCTGCTTTGGTTCTTAAGTAGATTTATAGTTGCCTTTGAGATTAAAGTTGCAGTTGGTTTTGTTCAAGGTATCACCATATCTTGAGAAAATTAAAGATTTTAACGAAGGGGACATATATTTAACATATTGCACTGGTTACATTTTAAATGCATGTCAGTTTTTTTTAACTGGCATATAATTGCTTTACAATGTTGTGTTAGTTTCTGCTGCACAACAATGGTGAATCAGCCATATAAAGTTATGACCAACCTAGATAGCATATTCAAAAGCAGAGACATTACTTTGCCAACAAAGGTCCGTCTAGTCAAGGCTATGGTTTTTCCAGTGGTTACGTATGGATGTGAGAGTTGGACTGTGAAGGAAGCCGAGCGCCGAAGAATTGATGCTTTTGAACTGTGGTGTTGGAGAAGACTCTTGAGAGTCCCTTGGACTGCAAGGACATCCAACCAGTCCATTCTAAAGAACATCAGTTCTGGGTGTTCATTGGAAGGACTGATGCTAAGGCTGAAACTCCAGTACTTTGGCCACCTCATGTGAAGAGTTGACTCATTGGAAAAACCCCTAATGCTGGGAGAGATCGGAGGCAGGAGGAGAAAGGGACGACAGAGGATGAGATGGCTGCATGGCATCACCGACTTGATGGACATGGGTTTGGGTGAACTCCGGGAGTTGGTGATGGACAGGGAGGCCTGGCTTGCTGCAGTTCATGGGGTCACAAAGAGTCGGACACGACTGAGAGACTGAACTGACTGACTGACTGAACTAATACGTATACTTCCTCCCTCTTGAGACCCCTCCGACGCCCCCATCCCACACGGAGCTGAGCGCCCTGAGCTGTAAGCAGTTCCCACTAGCTAGCTGTCTTACATAGGGTAGTGCATATATGGCATCCCTGGTAGTTCAGCAGTAAAGAATCCACCTGCCAGTGCATGAGATACAAGCTCAGCCCCTGAATTAGAAAGATCCTCTGGAGGAGAAAATGCTATATACGTCAATGCAAGTCTCTCTATTTGTCCCACCCTCTCCTTACCACCACCACCACCACCTCATGTCCACAAGTCTCTTCTCTACATCTGTAAACGCATGTCACTTTAAAAGAAAAAAAAGCTTCATTAAGACATAATTCACATACCATAAAATTCACCCTTTTAAAGTGTGCCTTTCTGTGGGTTTTAAGACATTCACAAGTTCATGCAACTGTCACCACCGTCAACCCCCGGGACATTTTATCAGCTGATCGTTCCTACAGATGGATTTCAGGAGGAGAGAAAGGCCATAGTAAGAGGGTATAAGTGGTTGTCCCCTCCATCACAATGTGGGGTGGAGGGAGGGCAGGACCCCATCAGACTGCTTGGCTGGAATCCAGTGTGATCTCATGAGGACAGTTTGTTGTTCAGTCACTCAGTCGTGTCTGACTCTTTGTAACCCCAAAGACTGCTGCACACCAGGACAGTTACACTGTTTATGGATAACTGATTTGCTGAGATTAGTTTTCAGAGGGAAATTGAATTTAGAACAATAAATTGCAAAGTCATCCGCAGTAGAGTTTGTGTACTCCTCTGTCCCCTCATAAGAGTGAAATGGACAGTAACTGACCAGATACACTGTGGAGCATCCCTGGGCATCATGGCAGTAAGGGAGTCAGCTCTGGGTCATCTGGGAGTCAGTTCTCATCGTGCCAGGACATGAGAATGATGGCAGATCCTTGTGACCCTTCGCATCATCCCCTCAGGGGCTCTCAGTCTAAGAACTGAAAGAGAAACAGAAAGACGGAAAGATGGAGACCCTCAGACACTCCTGGTGGGACTGTAGAGCAGGGCAGCAACAGTGAAAACAGTCTGGCAGTGTCTCTAAAGGTCAGACATAGATTTCCCATAAGATCCAGCAGTTCCACCCCTAGGTATGTGCCAAAGAGAAAACAAAGCCTAGGTCTACACAAAAATTGGCACAAAAACATCACAGGAGCATTGTTCACAACAGCCAAAGAGTAGAAACAATCTCAATGTCCATCAGCTGATGAATGGATAAAGAAAACGTGGGCCAGGAAGTTCCTGTGGCCTAGTTTCAGGATTCCAGGCTTTCACTGTTGTGACCCCAGTTCAGTCCCTGGTCAGGGAACTGAGACCTCACAAGCCATGCAGTGTGGCCAAAAAAAAAAGGAAGAATGGGAGAAAGAAAATGTGGGCCATCCATGTGGTAGACTATTCTTCAGCAGTGCAAAGGAATGAAGCATTGACACACTCTACAACTTGTCTGAGTCTCAAAACTATGTAAAAGCTCAGTGAAAGAAGCCAGTCCCTAAAGGCCACGTAGTGTCTGATTCCATTTACGCAGTAGATTCAGAACAGGCAAATCCATGGAGACACCAAAAAAGTAGATTAATGCTTGCTGGGGTGGGGAGAGGGGGAAATGGAGAGTGACAGCTAAGGGGTCCAGGGTTCCTTTTGAGGGTAAGGAAAATGTTCTGAAACTGACACACAGCTCTGAATAAACTGAAAGCCATCGGACTGTACATTTGAAAAGGATGAATTGCCTAGTATTTTAATTCCATTTCAAGAAAGCTGTTGATGGGCTTCCCTGATGGCTCAGTGGTAAAGAATCCACCTGCCATGCAGGAGACTCAGGTTTGATCCCTGGGTCAAGAAGATCCCCCTGTAGAAGGAAATGGCAACCTGCTCCAGTATTCTTGCCTGGGAAATCCCATGGAGAGAAGAGCCTGGTGGGCTACAGCCTATATGGTCCAGAGTCGGACATGATTTAGCAACTAAACAAGAAAGTTGATTATAGACTCAGGTCCTGCCACGTGGGAGACAGTTGGAGTTCTCAGTGCTGTCCGTCGGGACAGACCAGTTGAGGCAGAGACTTACGGTCACAGTGTCACCCTGGCTGTGTCCCAGGCGGGAGAGTCCTCTGTGGCGGGGTGGTGGCTGGGCCAGGCCTCAGCGGCTGTGAGCAGAGGGAGAATGGTGTACAGAGGCTCAGAGTCAGGAAATGATGTGCCATCCATCATATCTTATAGGGCAGGGTGGACCCAATGGCTGCCTCCATCTTCAGGTGGAGGAACAGGAAATGGGGAGGCTGGAGACAGAGTGGGCTTAGCAGTGATGAGCGGTTGAACCCAAACAAACAAGGACTGTGGAAAGAGGACAGAGTTCAGGTCGCTTCACAGGTAGATGAGTGGGGGCTTTGTCGGTGGTGGTGTGGGAGAGAGGGTGACGGAGGTGACCAGGTGGATGCTGGGCTGGGGCCAGCATCACCAACGTCATCACCCAGGAGAATGCTTCCCTACGCAGCCTGCAGCTCCCAGGAGCCGACCCTCACTGGTCTGGCCAGTTGAAGCTCTCTCCAAGTTTGTCTTGCTTTGGAGGATGGGGAAGACTGTGCCTGCCCCTCAGATCAAGGGTCTCTTCTCGCCTCCCCACCTCCACCCCATCCCAGTGTCTTTCAGAGTTCAAGAACATTGTAGAACCTCTGTAGACCACCAGGGACCCTGAAGTTGTAGCTCTTTGGGATGGAAGGGGAGCGGGGCAGAAGGGTAACTCATGGCACTCGCAATCTTTAGTTGGGGCATGTGGAATAAGTTCCCCAACCAGGAATGGAACCTCGCCCCCTGCATGGGGAGCGAGGAGTCTTAGCCAGCTGGACCCTCAGGAAAGTCCCACGGTGTCTATTTAGAAAGCAGGCACTGCCTGCGAGGGATTGAGAGGAGAGAGAAGGAGGGGAGAGGTGGAGAATCCAGCAGCAAAGTGATGTGAAAACCTTCAGAGATGAAATCTGACAGCAGAACAGCAACCTGACTCGTGTGCTTATGTAACCAGCTTCAGGAGTCTGATGTCCGTCAGCCGGGTGGTTTCCCATCCTTGCTTTTCTAGCCATTCCCAGCAGACATCAGCTAACAGACACACACACCAAGGTGTTATTCGTGGAGAGTTGTGGTTCTGGAGATCAAGGAGACATCTACATCTCTTCTCTGTCCTGGAACTGTAGCGGGCCCCTCCCACCCCATTGATCCTGTGGAAACATGGCCCAAAGATGCCCACGTCCTAACCCCCAAGAACTTTGAATAGATGACCTACCGTGGCCAAAAGGAATTTTGCAGGTGTGAGTTAGTTAAGGATCTGGAGATGGGGAGATAATCCTTGGTTATCTGGATGGCTTCAGTGTCGACACTAGGGTCCTTGTGCAAGGGAGGTGGGAGGGTCTGGGTCAGAGAAGGTGATGCTGTGACCAGAACAGAGGACAGAGACAGGTTAGAAGATGCCAGCTTTAGGACTTCCCTGTGGTCCAGTAGTTACGAATCTGCCTACTGATTCAAGGATCTTGGGTTCAATCCCTGGTCCAGGAAGATTCCACATGCTTCAGTGCGACTAAGTCTGAGAGCCCTAGAGCCTATGCTCTGCAGCAGAAGGGACCACCACAGTGAGAAGCCCCCACACTGCAACAAGAGAGTAGCCCCAACTCACTGCAGCTGGAGAAAGCCTGTGCACAGCAGTGAACACCCGTGTAGCCAAAATAAATATGTGTAAAGAAACTTGCAAAGGAAGGTGCTGGCTTTGAAGATGGAGGAAGGGGCCACGAACCACGGGAAGCAGGCAGCCTCTAGAAGCTGAAAGAGGTCAGGAAGCAGTCTACCCTGGAGCCTCTGGAAGGATTGCAACCCTGCTGTTTTAGACTTCAGACCTCCAGAACCAAAAGAGAATATATTTGTGTTGTTCTCAGCCAGTGTTTGTGGTAGATTGACACAGATGAAATAGGAAAATCACACACATGGTTTCCCATGCGGCTCAGCAATAAAGAGTCCACCTGCCAATGCAGGAGACGCAGGTTCGATCCCTGAGTCAGGAAGGTCCCTTGGAGGAGGACAGGGCAACCCACTCCAGTATTGTTGCCTGGAGAATCCCATGGGCAGAGGAGCCTGGCCGGTTACAGTCCATGGGGTCTCAAAAAGTCAGACAAAACTAAAGTGACTGAGCGCACGACACACCTGGTTTTCCTTCTCGTTTGACTCGGGAGCCCCCGGCTCACAGCCCTGCGCTCCCTCACTTTCCCTTCTCACTCCAGGCCTTTGTCAGGAGGCCACTGTCACCCCTCCTTCGCTGACCTCCCTCCTTCGCTGACCTGCCGAGGCCGCTTCTCTGAACACAGGACCACGAGCAGCTGAGCACAGAGATGGCAGCAGGGCACTCGGGTCTGCCTCTGTCCTGCTGGAGATGCTCGCTAAACTCTCTGATCCTCGGTTTCCTGCCCATCGAGCTACAGACATGCCACTCCTTGTTTCCTAGGGCTGTTATTACTGGGGGAGCGCTCCCGCAGCGTCTGGGTGTGTTCCTTCATTCGCTCACTTGGTCGTTCATTCATTCAGCAGATTGTTTATTACCCGGTGCCCGCTGTGAACCAGGTCCTAGAATCGCAGCGGTGAATACAACTTTGCTCTTTTTGTTTTTAACTTTAAAGAATCACTTCTTTCAAAACGAATAAATAAATGGATAGTTTTTTCCTTAAATGAAGTGCAACCACAATGGTCTCCTCCCCAAATCCAAGGAACAGTTATTGTAAGTCCCACCTGGTAAATCAGTGCTTCCAAATCTGTCACCAGGTTCCCCCTTCACCCTAGCCCCGCTGATGATCAGGAAGCTAAAACCTTCCTTGTGCTGTTTTTCCTTCTTCTAGAATGTTCCCAGAGCTTCAGTCAAAGGTGAAAGGCCCCAGCTTTCCCACCTGCTGGGGTGAGCTCTGCCATCCACAGGCTCAACCATTCTGCTGCTGCTTTTTTTAATTGGGATATTATAATTCACGGGGCTTCCCTAGTGGCTCAGACGGTAAAGAATCTGCCTGCAATGAGGGAGACGTAGTTTCGATCCCTGGGTTGGGAAGATCCCCTGGAGAAGGGAATGGCTACCTCCTCCAGTATTCTTGCCTGGAAATTTCATATACCATAATATTCACCCTATTAAAATGTATGAGTCAGTGGTTTGTAATATAGTCACAGTGTTGTGCAATCATCCCCACTGTCTTGATTCCAGAACATTCTCATCATCCGCAAAGGTAATCTCATACCCATTAGCCATCACTCCCCTTTTCCCCATCCCCAGGCACAAATCTACTTCCCATCTCTATGTATTTGCCTATTCTGGACATTTCCTATCAATTAAATCACAACAGGCAGCCTTTTGCATCTGATTTCTTTTACTTAACGTTTTCAGGCTTTATCCACGTTGTCACCTGGATCTAGCTGTGTTTTGTTTTGTTTAAAATATTTATTTATTTTGGCTGCACTGGGTCTTAGTTGCAGCATGCAGAATCTAGTTCCCCAACCAGGGATCAAACTCAGGCCTCCTGCATTGGGAGTGTGGAGTCTGAGCCACTGGATCACCAGGGAAGTCCCTATGTATTCTTTTCCACTTTCTTTTCCCTGGTGATTTGTCCCCAGCTATTGAATGTAGTTCCCATGCTGTGCAATAGGGCCTTGTTAATCCTTTCTTCTGCCTCTGTCTTCACATGGCCTCCTCTGTGCCTGTCTCCATATCTGCATGTCTCTCCAAGTCCAAATCTGCCTCTTCTTTCCCTTATAAAGACACCATCATTTGGATCTCAGGCCCACCCTAAATCCAGGATGATCTCATCTTGAGATCCTTGACTTGATTACATCTGCAGAGACCCTATGTCCAAATAAGGCCACCTTCTGGGGTTCCGGGTGGACATGAAACTGGGGGGGATTTTATGCCACCCACCTCAGGAGCTCTCTATTTCCAGTGACTTGTAAATGAGAACAGGCTTACAGGAGTTGTTAGTACTTAATCCATACATTCTTTAGAACACACCGTAACTTTTGGGTATTTTAAAATTAAGGGTTGGACTCGAGCTCACTCTCAGGAACCCACTTTAAGGAGGAGAGGAAAGAGACTGACCTTAAGGAGAACTGGTTCCTCGCTTGGGAAGTGTCTAAATCTGAATCCTCTGTGGCGATAATTTGCTGTAAAGTATAAATTGGTGCCTAATACCTTACAGTGGGTCAAAATGTTTGGCTATTTGCCTGTCCTCTATATAATCTGCTCCTTCTCCATGTGTTCAGATACCCTCTTAAATACAAAAGTCTTGTTGCCTTAGAGAGGGTAAAAAAGTTCTGTCTGCCTGGCCCTCCACCTGGCTTACATAAGCACATGAAAGGTTTTTTCTTCCTGACCTTGAGACATGAGATATATTAAAATGTATTCAAGCTCACAGTGTTGTAGTACTAAAAGGAATACTAATGAAGGTTTTGCAAGGTTCTGGAATTTTCCAAATGTAGGAGCCAGTTAGAACCAGCATTCTTAGGACAGTGGGGATCTTGAGATGGTCAGAAACCCACCCCTTATACCTGTTTGCTACCAACATGAGCCGTTTCAGGGCTCTGGAATTCAGTAATGACTCCACACAGCTAAACCACTTCCCTGCTTCCTTTATTCCATTCCCTGTGTGTGTCAGGAATTAAAAAGGGCAGCATCACATGAGCCTTTCTGGGTGCATGTTGATTGCAGGGAATAGGCCCTCCTTTCCAAAATAAACCAGTTAGATACGGTAGACCAGGGCTCAGCTTTCTTTTTCTATAAAAAGCCCAGGAGTAAATATAGCCTCTGCAGGCCACCGAGCCTGCTTCATAGCTGCCCTACCTGCTAAAGCAGCCCCAGACAACAAGAGGGCGTGGTCTGGGTGCCGATAAAACTTTATTGACTAAAACCAGTCGCTGGCCCAAAGCCCAGAGTCTGCCACCACCTGATTTTACAACAGACTCCTGATTTTTCCTGTTCTCTTTCTAGGCCCATGATTCTGATCCTGTAAATATGGTGAGGGGACAGGAGTTCCTGGCAGGTGTGAGTGTGCACTGGAAACTCCATGAACGGTCTTCTTGCTAAGCCTCCCCAACCCCTCACACATTTTAGTTGTCTTCACAGACATGCAGTGCCCTTGAATGATTTCCCAGGCCATTGCAAGCAAGGTTCAGTTTTGTTTTTCCTTTTAGCATTGTAGGTTTGTGTTTTTCTTTCCTGCCTTCCTCCTTGAACAGAATGGTTTTTATCTACTGAAAGAGAAACCCACTGACGGCGTCAAGTGTTTGATTTCCCCTGCCCTCCTCACAGCCACCTCTGCTGACGTTTGCTCTTTATTTCCTGCATTAAAGATTTTAAAAATAATGCTATTATATAATCAGGCCAGTTGGGGTTTTCTGAAAGATTTCAGATGCGACATAACTACACCTGAATTAATCTTTTCAAAATCACTTTGTTTTCAATAAAATGTTTTTATCACGTCATTTTGATTTCTGGACAGTCAGTCGAATTAGCGTAATTGTTTAAAACATGTGAATCAGGAAAGCCTGCTGACTTGCTAGGCAGGGCCTCCGCAGGTAGAATGGTTTTGCTGGGGCCCCTACAGTCCAGCCTCTGGCCTTGTCCTCAGAGGGACGAAATAACTTATTCACAAAGCGCATGCTTTTTTTAGGGTCTGAATTCCTTGTGAATGAGGCTGAAGGTGCCTCTTTGCCTGATACCAGAAAGTGGTGGGAAATAGAGTGAAGAGAAATGGATAAGCTGAGGGACAAGCCTGGGCCGTGCAGGAGCGTCCTCCTCACGTCCTTCCCAGCTGTGTTCATATCGAAGCATCGCGATCACACCTTTGTCCTCCCAACCCAATTTGCCCTTTTCATCCTCATGTTGGAAGGCCGTTTTTCCTGGTGGTTGGTGTTATCATTTAAGAGTGATTCTTACTAGTTTACTTTTTTTTCTTTCTAGCACTATAGAATATTTTTTAGTTGAAGTGTTCACTTTCAATAGTTCATTTACAATATCATGTTAGTTTAGAGCCAAGTGATTCAGTTATATATGTGTGTGTGTGTTCTTTTTTGGATTCTTTTGTATTATGAGTTATTACAAGATATTGAGTATAGTTCCCTGTGCTGTATCAGTTCAGTTCAGTTTAGTCTCTCAGTCGTGTCCGACTCTTTGCGACCCCATGAATCAGCACACCAGGCCTCCCTGTCCATCACCGTCTCCCGGAGTTCACTCAGGCTCATGTCTGTCAAGTCCGTGATGCCATCCAGCCATCTCATCCTCTGTCGTCCCCTTCTCCTCCTGCCCCCAATCCCTCCCAGCATCAGAGTCTTTTCCAGTGAGTCAACTCTTCTCATGAGGTGGCCAAAGTACTGGAGTTTCAGCTTTAGCATCATTCCTTCCAAAGAAATCCCAGGGTTGATCTCCTTCAGAATGGACTGGTTGGATCGCCTTGCAGTCCAAGGGAGCCTCAAGAGTCTTCTCCAACACCACAGTTCAAAAGCATCAATTCTTTGGTGCTCAGCCTTCTTCACAGTCCAACTCTCACATCCATACATGACCACAGGAAAAACCATAGCCTTGACTAGACGGACCTTAGTCGGCAAAGTAATGTCTCTGCTTCTGAATATACTATCTAGGTTGGTCATAACGTTTCCTCCAAGGAGTAAGCATCTTTTAATTTCATGGCTGCAGTCACCATCCGCAGTGATTTTGGAGCCCCCCAAAATAAAGTCTGACACTGTTTCCACTGTTTCCCCATCTATTTCCCATGAAGTGATGGGACCGGATGCCATGATCTTTGTTTTCTGAATGTTGAGCTTTAAGCCAACTTTTTCTCTCTCCTCTTTCACTTTCATCAAGAGGCTTTTTAGTTCCTCCTCACTTTCTGCCATAAGGGTGGTGTCATCTGCATATCTGAGGTTATTGATATTTCTCCTGGCAGTCTTGATTCCAGCTTGTGTTTCTTCCAGTCCAGCGTTTCTCATGATGTACTCTGCATAGAAGTTAAACAAGCAGGGTGACAATATACAGCCTTGACGTACTCCTTTTCCTATTTGGAACCAGTCTGTTGTTCCATATAGTAGATCCTTATTGTTCACCTGGTTTATATATAGTAGTGTGTATATGTTAATCCCGAACTCCTAATTCATCTCTCCTACCCAGCACTCTCCCTTTTGGTTGCCATAAGTTTGTTTTCTGTGTCTGTGAGTCTGCTTCTGTTCTGGGAATAAGGTCATTTGTGTCATTTTTTAAGACTCCAGATATAAGTGATGTCCCATGATGTTTGTTTCTCGCTGTCTGACTTACTTCGCTTAGTGCGATTGTCTCTGGGGCCATCCGTGTTGCTCTCAGTGGCATTACTTCATTCTTTTTTACAGCTGAGTAATATTTCGTTGTGCGAGTGGGTGGATGTGTACATCTGCTTAAGCCAGGCGTCTGTTGATGGGCACTTGGGTTGCTTCCATGTCTTGGCTATTATAAACAGTGCTGCTGTGAACAGAGGGCTGCATTGTGTCTTTTCAAATTACACTTTTCTCCAGATATATGCCCAGGAGTGGGTTGCTGGATCACATGGTAGTTACTGGTTTACTCTTGGTAAAAAGTTCCAGAGACATCCTCCCACCCCCTCCCTACCCGCTGCCTCCCCTTCCCCTCTGTGCAGTGGCTAAACTTGTTCATCAGAATGACTCAAAAACACGAAACATAGCAGATTTGTTTCCTTATTTCCCTGAACCACCCTTGTCAAATGCTAAGGGAGCTCTGAAGAGAAATGGGCAGCAGGGACCTTCTGGGCCACTTTTAGAGCCCTGAGCAACTCCTTGGTTGTCGGAACCAGTTTCTTGAGGAAGCTCTCAGGGCCCTGTCCATCACGCAAGAGAGCTGTCAGTAGAGAGGAAAGACACCCAGGATGTCAGGTTTGTGGGAGGAAGCTGAAATCCATGATGGCTGAGCTGCAGCCTCACTCTGGAGGGCAGAGTCCCTCTAGCACTAGTTGTGCCCTTTTTTTTTTTTTTTTTTAGGAAACATTCTAACTGGTTTTAAGTGTAGATTCATATTGCCACACCACCATCCTCACCATCCATCTCCTGGACTTTCTCATCTTCCCAGACCCTTTCCCCATGAAACACTGGCTCCCCAGCCTGTGTTACCCACCATTCTACTTTCTGTCCCGAGAATCTGACTACACTCGGTCCCTCCTACATGTAAAATCATGCAGTATTTGTCCTTTTATGACTGGCTTGTTTCACAGAGCATGATGTCCTCGGGGCTCATCCAGGTTATAACAGGCAGGAGAATTTCCTTCCTTTTAAAGGCTGTGTACTATTCCATCTTAAGGATATATTGCATTTTGTTTATCCATTTATCTGTTCACGGACCCTTGGGTTGCTTCCACCTCTTGGCTGTTGTGAATCACGATGCTGTGCACACGGGTGTGCAGATACCTGTTTGAGTCCCTGCTCTCAGTTCTCTTGGGTCCATACCTAGAAGTGGAATTGTTGGACCGCATGGTAATTTGTTTGACTTTTTGAGGAACTGCCAAACTTTTCCAAAGCAGCTGCACCGTTTTACGTTTCCGCCAGCAACGTAGGAGGATTCCAGTTTCTCTGCGTCCTCCCCTACCCTTGTCCTTTTACATCATCCCATGCTAGTGGGTGTGAAGTGGCATTTCATCGTGGTTTTGATTTGCATTTTCCTAACAATAGGGATGTTGAACTGCTTTTCACACGCTCATTGGCTACTTCTCACTATCTTTTTTTAAAGTGTGTATTTATTTGGCTGCGCTGGGTCTTGGTGCAGCATGCAGGCTCTTTTACCTGTGGCACGCAGGATTTTAGTTACAGCATGCAGAGTCTTTTAGTTGCACCATTTCTGTATGTTCTTTGGAGAAATATGTATTCACACCCTTCGCCCATTTCTGAATCAGTCGTTTGGTTTTTCATCGTTGGATCATAAGGCTTCTCTATACTAGTTGTGCCTGAGACCAGAAAGTTGTAAGAACTTAAAAGCAAGTCTCAGATACCCTGACCTCTGACATCTCTGGACATCCCAGCAGAAGCATCTGGCATCTGGCAAGTGTGGTCTCAGGCCTGGAGAGGAAGCAGAAGGATTGGCCAGGGCCATCCCCCAATTAGAGACCAGCCAACCCGCCGTCATGCCCCCATCACCCAGAAGAGTGGGTCATCAAAGCTGCAGTTGTGAGCCCTAAGGCCAGCATGCATCCCTGGGAAGAAATGGTATCACAGCAGCATTATTTCCTCCTCAGATGACAGTCTGATCAGTCGACCAGGAAAGTGAGGTGGAACACCAGGAGATGGGAAGGTCAGATCTGGTCCTAGACAGCATTCTTGGGGCAGAAGAGAGAAGTACATGGAGACGTTAAGACGATCCTGAGCTTTAGCCAGGCTTATAATAAGATGGGTGAAAGTTCCCAACGGGCATTAATTAGCAAGTTAATTCCCCTGGAGAAGGAAATGGCAACCCGCTGCATTATTCTTGTCTGGAGAATCCCACGCACAGAGGAGCCTGGTGGCTACAGTCCGTGGGGTCACAGAGTCGGACACGACTGAGTGACTGAGCACACGTGTTCACATACGGTGAGTTAGAGGGAGACGCACCTGGGTTCCGTCCTCTGCTCTGTCCTGAACAGTCATTTACCGTGTAATTTAGAAAGACACAGATGTGGAAGGTTTGCTTATCAAAGCTTTAGGGTGGCCCCCATCTCTGTGGCATCAGAGCCCCCAAGTCTCAGTGGCTGAAGCTAGCAAGGTGGGCCTCAGGGCAAAGAATGTTTCAGTTTCCATGTCCGGGTCTCACTTGGCCTTTCCCACCCTGGGCTCTGTGGACATTTGGGGCCGGATGATTCTCTGTGGTTGGGGTATCCTTAATGGTGACCCACTGGATGTCAGGAGCACCCCCGACCCCTGATGATCTCAACTGTTTTCAGATGCTGCCAAATGTCCCCCAAATGCCAAAATTACCCCAGGATGAGAACCGTTGGTCTAAATTAGCAACTAGGGAAATACAGCATGGAGAAAGAGGACTGATGACAGCTTGTGAGGAAACAGCCTACAGATTTCAACTGATGAAGCAGTGCTTCGGAGATGAACTCCCTCTGCCCACTGTTCTGCACTACATGCAGCAAACCAGAGACCCTAAGGGCCTTCATTGCCATGTCTTGTCCCGTCCAGTCCCCAGGCAGCTCTGCAAAGCAGTCTCCCCAGCCCTGGAGTCTCGTCCACTCCTTGGCTTCAGGTACTGTTCTCTGCCCAAGTCTCCATCCTGTCTCTTGAGGCCCCCACTCCTGCATCTAGCTGTCACCTGAGACCTCCCAAGCAGCTTGGGCGACTTCCATCCACGGTCAGAGTCACCACCTCTCCCCTCTCCCTGCCCCGAGTCTGCCCCTGCCCATTCCCCGTGTCAGAGTCCTGACACTCTCCACCCTTGGCTCCTTCCATTACTGCTCCCTGGTTGCATCAGCCGCTTCAAGAGGCAAATCTGATCTGAGACCCTCATGCATAAACTTTTCTGTAGCTTCCGTTTCAAGGATCAAGTATAAACCTGAGGGGCCTCTAAAGGCCCATGACAGTATCCCCCCTACCCCCGCTGCCCACTTTGTTTTTCCTTGTTTCTCTTCTTCAAACCCCAACCCCCCTGCAGTGGAAGCATGGAGTCTTAACCACTGGTCCACCAGGGAAGCCCCCAGCACTTCTTTTTAAAAGTCATAGACCTTCAATATTTAAAGTAGATAAATACACTTTTATTTGCCTGCCATTTGGTATAGATCCAACTGGCTTTCCATTAGTGGAAATTTGTCAAGTTTCCTGCTCGAAACCAAACCTATGGTAGAGACTCCTCTCTAATTTCCTTTTAATCAGAAATTTAAAGAAGCCTCCAGCCATCCAAATGCTAAATCGTTTGAAATAATTTTAGATTTTTGAAGAGAATCTAAAAAAAAAAAAAAGATCATGTAGAAATTCCCTGGTGGTGCAGTAGCTGGGACTCAGCGCTTTCACCACTGGTTCTTGGGTTCAATCCTTGGTCGTGGAACTAGGATCCCATAAACGACAGCTCCAGCAAAAAAAATAAGATCGTGCAGAAAGTTCCCACACACCCTGCACCCAGCTTCCTCCTAATATTAACCTTTTCTTTTTAGCTATAAAGGTCATATGACCATCACAGGGAATCTGGGAAACGGAAAATGAGGGGAAACACCCACAATCCCTTGCAGCTGTGGCTAGCTGTCATTCTGTTGTGTCCCCTCCCAGGATTGTCTTTGCTTACTCCTGCTTCCCTACAGTGTTGTTCTCATCGGTACATTTATTTGGAAAAGCAGTTTACTGATGCAGATCTGAAATCATAAAGCGTTTTCTAACCTCTGCCTCTGCAATTCTGTCCCCTTGAGGCTTGTGTATGTTATTGGAATACATGGATCTGACATCTGACAACAGGGAAATGATTGAGACGATACAAAGACCACGCCCTGTGCTGTGCTCAGTGTTGTCCGACTCTTGCGACGCCATGGACTGTAGCCCAGCAGACTCCTCTGTCCATGGGATTCTCCAGGCAAGAATATGGAGTGGGGTGCCATTCCCCTCTCCAGGGCATCTTCCCAACCCAGGGCCCAAGCCTGTGGCTCCTGCATTGGCAGGTGGATCCTTTACCTTCTGGGGTATATTCACTGTGATGACCGCTGTCAGCGTACCACCCAGGCAGACAGATACTGGGGCAGAGTCATTTATAAATGATGGCAAGAGTATTGGCTGGCTGTTAATTTTATCTTAATTTTCTCTTTAAAAAAAAAGTTTAAAGTTCATTCCTCTACTATAATTGAGGGGTCAAATCCAGATAACAGTGACAAAGGTGACATTTTTCAGGAGCCCTTACCCAGGTTTCATGAGGACCGTTTCTTTCCAGCCAGCAATCTGGGCAGGTAAGGAGTGTGGACTGCATTTTTCTCCAGGAGCATAATATGCAGCTGCCTGGATTTAAGCCCAAGAATGTTCTGCTTTGTTCTTTTTTTTTTTTTCTTTAAGATGACTCACCAATAGCAGTTTGCCTTAGTTAGCTCTTATCTTTACAAAACAAGAATAATTTAGAGAAATTCCATCTTGACATCAGATTTTAATTTAGACATTAGATATTAGATATTAGACATTAATTTAGAGAAGTACCTTATTTATTGATGGAATAATTAAGCCAGTGTTCCCCCCTGCCAAAAAGAACTTTCAAGCTAAGGTTTATTAAGAATGGGATCTAATTAAAATTAAAAGCTTCTGCACAACAAAGGAAACTATAAGCAAGGTGAAAAGACAGCCTTCGGAATGGGAGAAAATAATAGCAAATGAAGCAACTGACAAACAACTAATCTCAAAAATATACAAGCAACTCCTGCAGCTCAACCAGAAAAATAAACGACCCAATCAAAAAATGGGCCAAAGAACTAAATACACATTTCTCCAAAGAAGACATACAGATGGCTGACAAACACATGAAAAGATGCTCAACATCACTCATTATCAGAGAAATGCAAATCAAGACCACAATGAGGTACCATTTCACACCAGTCAGAATGGCTGCGATCTAAAAGTCTACAAGCAATAAATGCTGGAGAGGGTGTGGAGAAAAGGGAACCCTCTTACACTGCTGGTGGAAATGCAAACTAGTACAGCCACTATGGAAAACAGTGTGGAGATTCTTTAAAAAACTGGAAATAGAACTGCCTCATGACCCAGCAATCGCACTGCTGGGCATACACACCAAGGAAACCAGAATTGAAAGAGACACGTGTACCCCAGTGTTCATCGCAGCACTGTTTATAATAGCCAGGACGTGGAAGCAACCTAGATGTCCATCAGCAGATGAATGGATAAGGAAGCTGTAGTACATATACACAATGGAGTATTACTCAGCTATTAAAAAAGAATACATTTGAATCAGTTCTAATGAGGTGGATGAAACTGGAGCCGATTATACAGAGTGAAGTAAGCCAGAAAGAAAAACACCAATACAGTATACTAACACATATATATATGGAATTTAGAAAGATGGTAACGATAACCCTGTATGCAAGACAGCAAAAGAGACACAGAGATATAGAACAGTCTTTTGGACTCTGTGAGAGAGGGAGAGGGTGGGATGATTTGGGAGAATGGCATTGAAGCATGTATAATAGCATGTAAGAAACGAATCGCCAGTCTAGGTTCGATGCAGGATACAGGATGCTTGGGATTGGTGCACTGGGATGACCCAGAATGATGGTATGGGGAGGAAGATGGGAGGGGGGTTCAGGATTGGGAACACGTGTACACCTGTGGCAGATTCATGTTGATGTATGGCAAAACCAATACAGTATTATAAAGTTAAAAAAAAAATGAACAGAAAAAATAAATGTTAAGAACTGACTCGTAGGCGGTACACCAGCTGCTTAATTAACATCTACTGACTGGGTACTAAAATCTAGCTGTGCCTGACTGCCCTACCCCAGCCTCTTTTTTTCCCTGCAATGTCAGAGTAATATTTTTCTACACATCATGTCCCTATGAGGAAATGATGCTAAACTACTTGAGGGATAATGGGGACAGACTGGCCCACTTCTGCCAGAATAAAGGTCTCACATGAATGTTTCCAGTTAGCATATGATGTCCTAGAAGGAAAAGGAGCTTTGAACAGTTTTTGTGGAAGAGTGTGGTTTCTCCCCATGCACCCAAGTTTTTCCTTAGTGTGCCATCAAAATTTCCTAATCAGAGGTCACCTCACAATGTGGAAAGAGCCTCCTCCATCTCTCAGAATCTGGGGCTGGAGGAGCCCGAGGGAAACCAGGTTCTGATCTTGGAAGGCTAGAGACAAGACTACCCACAGCCCCTCCCTCATCTTTCCCCCAGCAAACTAGAGGTGGCCTGGCCCACCAGCCCGATTCCAAATGGGTAGTGGGGTTCCATCTGGTCTGCTTTCAGACACAGCTTTAAAACCTGTCAGGAGGAATTTCCCTGGTGATCCAGTGGTTAGGACTCCGAGTTTTCAGTGTTGAGGGCCAGGGTTCAAACCATGATCTGGAAACTAAGATCCCACGGGCCACAAGCTGCACAGCATAGCCTAGATAGACAGCTAGATAAGTAAATAAATAAACCCATAACAAAGGCTGAGCACCAAAGAACTGATGCGTTTGAACAGTGGAGCTGGAGAAAACTCTTGAGAGTTCCTTGGACAGCAAGGAGATCAATCCTAAAGGAAATCAACCCTGATATTCATTGGAAGGACTGATGCTGAAGCTAAAGCTCCAATATTCTGGCCACCTGATTGGAAGAGCTGACTCATTGGAAAAGACCCTGATGCTGGAAAAGATTGAGGGCAGGAGGAGAACTGGGCAAGAGAGGATGAGATGTTTAGATAGCATCACTAACTCAATGGACATGAATTTGAGCAAACTCCTGGAGATAGTGGAGGACAGGGAAGCCTGGCGTGCTGCAGTCCTTGGGCTTGCAAGGAGTCAGACACGACTCAGTGACTGACCAAACAACAACAAAAATAAACCTGCCAGGAAAGCCAGGTGGGCCAAGGGCAAGGGCAGACATGTCTGCCCAGTTCCCAAGAGTGGGAGTGTCTCTGGGCCATGTGAGAGGGTGAGGCTGTCCTCATGAAGTCAGCTAGGGTAACAAGAGAGCCACAGAGACCCCAGGAGACGTGTGCAAAGGTGACCATGTGTCTTTAAAGTGAAATAACCAAGAACAGGCTGGACAGGCTTGTACCTGACTACTGCAGGCCTCACCCTTGGATGTCTGCCTTTGACCTTCCCAGCAGGGCTGAGATCTGCCTGTGTACCTGTGCCCTGAGCCCAAAGATGGCCAGTGATGTCACACAGAGATGAGTGACACCTACCCCTTATCCTCATGGGGGTCAAGGTTCAGTGAGGCCTGAGTGATGCAGTGAAAGCGGGGGAGGGTAAAGAAACACCGAAAGGCCTAGACCTGGAGGGTAGGGAGCAGGGCAGGGCAACCCAAAGGGACTCTGGCCTGGCCCCAAAGTTGGTGAAGCAAAGGGGCTCCTGGGCCGGGGTCCCCAAGGCCTCCGAGGGTGGACATGGTGTCAAGAAGTGAGGCCTAGGAAGGGCCCACATCCCAGAGAGTCTGTCCCAAGCAGGCCAGGGACTCAGGACTGCATCCTGAAGCCACGAGGACTCTAGCCACGCAGGCAGCAGGTGGGGGGGGACGGGGCTGGCAAGTCTGGGCAGGCAGCCTCTCAAGGAGGGCACAGCCTTGGCCAGACGGCCAGGGCGTGTCTCACTGGTACAGAGGGAGGGCCCTACACCGAGGGGTAGGGGCTCCAGAAGAGCCCAGGGAGGGCCCCCAGGGACAATGGGGGAAAGAATGGGTGTGTGCAGAGGGGACCCCGCCTCTCCTGAGAAGTGTGTCAAGTCCGAGTTCCCTGGCTGGGAGAGGCCACCTACCCCCAGCTCACCAGAGTGCTCTTGGCTCAGTAGAGCTCTTTGAGCTATTTTTCTTTTGACTGCAAGTCTTGTGGGATCTTAGCTCCTCCACCAGGGATCGAGCCTGCAACCCCTGCATTGAAAACACAGGGTCTTAACCTCTGTACTGCCAGGGAACTCCCTTTTTTCCCCACTATGAGGAAGCTTCCAGACAGTTTGCATTGTGATGGGGGAACAGACTGTGGAAGTGGGCCCCGGGGGGTACCCAGCTGCTAATAAGGATCTATCCCAGGAGGATATCCATTGCTGATGGAAGTGTGTCATGCAGATGACCATCACAGCTTAATTTATAACCACAGGAAACATTACAACACAACACTGGAGGAGCATGCATGCTCAGTCTCTCAGTCAAGTCTGACTTCTTATGACCCCCATGGACTGTAGCCCACCAGGCTCCTCTGTCCATGGGATTCTCCAGGACAATACTGGACAGTTCTCCAGGACAGTTCTCCAGGAGAATACTAGAGTGGGTTGCCATTTCCTCCTCAAGGGATCTTCCTCACCCAGGGATCAAACCCACATCTCTCATTACGTCTCATGTACTGGCAGGTGGATTCTTTACCACCGCGCCGCCTGGGAAGCCTATTAGCGGAGTGGTTGTCTCTAATAAGTGATTTTACAACCACTGCAGAAGATTCCCATACAAAAGCCACAGTACGAGCTTTCCGTGTGTGTTTCATGGACTGATGGAATGCTTACGACACATCTTCAGCAGAAAGGCGGGATGCAGAATTGAGTTTGGCAAGAGCTCACCCCTGTATGAGGTCCAGCTATGGGAAAAGGTTGTTTTTGCAGATCAGAAATGGTTGATGGTGGGCAACAGCATGACCTCCTCATTGAAATGAACAGAAATAAAGATGGAAAAGAACGTGCTGAAACAGGAGCAGTGGTTCCGTGTGGTTTGTGAAATCCTGGGTGATTGCTATTAAGTGTTTAGTAATTACGGGAAAGCGGCAGTTCCTCACCTGTTACCATTACCTGTTGCGTAGGGCAGCCCCCCAGGAGAACCCGCTTCCATACCCACCCACAGGCCTGTCCTGCATGGACACCATCTTGCGCTTTCTTTCCTCCAGGCATCGCTCCCAACCTTCCGCCCCTTCCTTTCCAGTCACAGCTAGGACCCCTCGGTGGGTCTGTCAACCTTCCAGGCATGCCCCACCGGGCCCTCGTGGGGGCCTGGGGCCCCCTGTGTGCCGCCCTCTCTGTACTTTTTAGAAAACCATGTGGCTTCCTGGGTGCCACTTTGGGGCAGTGAACTCACTGGACTTGGCCATGGCCCAAGGTACCTGGCCGGCCAGCGGCTTAGCCCTCCCGGCTCTGATTATCACACTGACATTGCTGTGACCTAAGGTGACCCAGCCCTGTGTGCACCACGCTGTTAGTTTACTGAGCTGCTGGCAGGCACCTGGCACGCCCCCCTGGTTTTTCACCTGTGCTGCTGCTACAGATGGGAACTGCCCCACACCCGCCATCTTTGCTGGATCTCTTGGTATTTCCTCTATAGTAATTTCTCCAAGGCAGTTTTGTGTTAATTCATCTCTCTGTCTTTATTTACAAACAAAATCTGGGGCAACTTCTCTGCTGCCTGTCATCTGTGAATTTAAGCAAGGCTCCTATGGTCTCACCTCAGTCAAGGCCAAGGACAGAGCCCTTTGGCATTCTGCTGGAGACTCTCCTTCTAGTAAGATCGGTCCACTGCCGAGCTTGAGTGTTTGTGGACACCCAGTAAATTTTTTAAAATATTTATTTATTTGGTTGTGCCGAGTCTTAGTTGCAGCATGCAGGATCTTCATGCAGCTTGCGGAATCTTTTTAGTTGCGGCATGCGGGCTCTTGTAACGTGTGGAATCTTAGTTCCGTGGCCAGGATAGTGCCCTGCGTTGGAAGTGCAGAGTCTTAGTCACAGGACCAGCAGGGAAGTCTGGCCCCAGTAAATTTTAAAGTTGCTCAAGCTGTGCTCATGGGTTCTTAATCCCCCTGTGAATTTACAAGGGTGTCACAAGGGACTCAGCCAGCACCTAGCTTATACCCCAGGGGCCCGTATCCATTCTGTCTCCCCACTATGCGCAGAACTGCCAAAGGACTAGCAGGCCATTTGCTGTTGCGACCATGAAGACCTTCTCTCTTTCTACTCTCCTCTAGGGCTGCAGAGCACATCTCTTGGAGTTTAGTCTTGATTTGTTCCAAGAAACAGGAAACCCAAGATTCTCAGCCCATTATTTCCTGTGCTCACAGCCCAGAAGGCATTATTGGTGGTTTTTTTTTTTTTTTGCCACAGATTAACATTGAGTTTGTAAGGTTAACTTCCTTCTTCTTTGCCAGTCAGGATGGCTTTGCCCTTCTGTCATCTCTGTCCTCCCCGGCTCCCCCAGAGGTGCTCCGCACAGGCTCAGCCAGCTGTCTCCATGTCCCACTCTAGCATCGTTCAGTCTAGAGGCTTCACTTGGTGCCGTCTGTGCCCCTGGGCTGTGCTGCGCTGGGCCCTGAGGAGCTGAGGCAGGTGCGCGTGCCTAGTGCCGCCTTGAGCCTTGGTGATCGTCGAAGTGTGTTTTTTCTGTTCCTTTCAGTCCAGGGGCCTCTCACCTGCACAGAGGGAAGATGGAAACCACAGTGAAGGAGTCTCATTTCTTCTCCATCTTGTGGTATTGGGCGGACACACTCTGAGTCCCTTAATGGGATGTTAATAGTCATAAAATATACTAAAACCTTGTCATCTTAACCATCTTAAGGGCACAATTCAGTGGCTGTAAGTACTTTCCCACCACAGTGCAACCATCCCCACCATTCATTTCCAGAACTCGCGTCTTGAAATACTGAAACTCCGGCCCCTCCCCCTGCCCCCAGCCCCACCGTCCACTTCCCGTCTCTGTGGATCTGACTCCTCTAGGGACCACCTGTGAGTGGGATCAGACAGTGTCTGGTTTCTCTCACTGAGCCTCATGCCCTCAGGGTTTATCCACAGTGTGGCAGGGCTCAGCATCTCCTTCCTTTTTTTAAGACTAAAATAAAATCCCAGTGCTATGGATGGACCATGTCTGTTTATCCGTTCCTCCACCTATAGACTCTTGGGTTGCTCCCACCTCAGCATCGCTGTGAATAACGCCACTGCTGAACATAGGTATCCCTAAATAAATACCTTCACTTGTTTGTCTCCTCCCTCTGCCAAGAAAGCCTGGCCCATTCTGGTCCTTTTTAAACATGACTCGGAATGCCCACACACATACCTTTCCAAAAATTATTCTTTTGTTTTTAACAAGGCTCAGTTCTTCCTGAAGTTAACTTAAAAAAAAAAAAATTAACCATTTGTTTGGGAATAGTCTTCAATTTATAAAAAAAAAAGTTACAAAGAGAGTACAGAGTTTCCATATGTCTCCCACTCAGTTGCCCAAAGCTCACATTTCTGCAGGAATTATTCTTTTTTTTTTCTTACTTTATTTGCATATTTACTTTAATGCCTTTATTTATATTTATATAAATATGAATATTTCTAATATTTATTTATTCATGGCTGTGCTGGGTCTTTATTGCTGCAGTCAGGCTTTCTCTAGTTCTGGCAAGCGGGGGTTATTCTCTGTTTGTGCGCAGGGGCTTCTCATTGTGGTGGCTTCGCTTATTGCAGAGCACAGGCTTCCGTAGCTTTAGCTTGCACACTCCAGAGGGCAGGCTTATTCATTGTGGCACCCAGACTTAGTTGCGCCAAGACATATGAGATCTTCCCAAAGCAGGGCTCGAATCCATGTCCCCTGCATTGGCAGGTGGATTCCAGTCCACTGCAGGGATGTCCAAGGGTGGCTGTTTTATCTCAGTACAATGCCCATGAGATCCACCCTCACTGTTGTGTATTGCATTCTGTCGTGTGGGTAGACTGACGTTCGTCTACCCCTTTTACTCAGTGAAGGGCCTCCGTGTTGTTTCTAGTTTGGGCCATAAAGAAGCAGTGAACAGTGGTGCATAGGTTTTTGTTTGGACTGAAGTTTTGCATTCTCTGAGATAAATACCCAGGAGTACAATCGTTTAGTTTCCTTTACAAACCACCCAATTGTTTTCCAGAGCGACTGCACTCTCTTACATTCTCACCAGCCATGTATGAGCAGTCCAGTTTCTCCACATCCTCGCAAGCAGTTAGCATCATCACTGTTTTTATTTTAACCATCCTGGTAGTGATGGTCCCTGGTGGTTTTAGTTTGCATTTCCTGATGGTTGAGTGATGTTGAACATCATTTCATGTGCTTTTTTTTACATCATCATTCAGTACCTTCTTCACTGAAATGTAGTCTTCCATCTCTTCTGCTCATTTTTCTGAATGGGTTGTTTGTATTTTTACTATTGAATTTTAAGAGTCCATCATATAGTTTGCAAATATTTCTTCCCACTCTGTAGCCTGTCTTTCCATCCTTTAAAGAGATCTTCCACAAGCAAACATTTTTAATTATGATGAAGACAGTTAAAAAAATTTTTTTTCTTTTGTGGATCAAGCTCCTGATGTCACAGCAAAGAACTCTTCACCATTTCAGCCCCAGTTCCTAAAGATTTTCTCCTATGTTACCTCTGAATAGTTCTGTGGTTCTAAATCTGTGGTCCATTTTGAGTTTTGTTTGTGAAAAACATGAAGTTTTTAGGTTGAAGTTCATGTTTATGCCCACAGACATGGCCATTTGTCCTTTCTATGTTTAACTTTCAGAATTATCCATAGAGAATATGGAATATTTTGTATGATTGTGATTTGTAAGCATATCACTTGATGGTATAACCCACATGTCCTGTACAATATTTATGCAAAATATATGTATTTGCTACCATATTATCCTTTTGCTGTACATGAGGGAGCTTTCAACATGGCTGTCTAAATCACTCAGTATTAAACATTAATTCTCAACTTGCAAATCTTCATTCCAGTTCCAGTTAACTGTGGACAGTGGAGTTATCGGTTATTTCTGCTTTTATACTGTTTTGTGGTGCTTAAGTCTTCTGCACACACAGTCAAGAAAATGCCACTTTTTTTTTTTATAGTGGTGTTTGCTGGTTTGACGTAATTGGGAGTAAGGGCGCTGTGTATTTTGTTAATTGTGTAATTTCAGATCCACAAAGAATGTTCTTTCTGGCTTACACTTCTAAACCACAGTATGCCTTTTTTTAAGTTGTTTTCTTTGTCCTTTGAGGTGGGGGTTAAGATTTGGGATTTGGCTGTTGGTTTTGTTTTGGGTTTTTTTTTTTTTTTGCCTCCTGTATTTTTTCTTTTTCTTTTTTATGCCACCTCGGTTTTATAACATACAATGAAGCAAGGCAGAGAAATCAATGAGTTGTCTCAGCATTGATTCAGTCTGTTCTCAGGCAGCCGCCAAGCCTGGAGCTGTGAACTGAAAACTCCACTTGGCATCAGATTTTCTTAATTGTCTCTGGAACACTCTCCCTGCAGCCTGTGCTTGCTAGAACCCTCTAGAGACAGGCGGCACTCACAGCCTGGGAGAGAAGTTCTCACAGACACAAAGAATGGAGGTGGTGGGAGGAGGACCCAGGATCTCACCCACATGGGAGAAATGGGGGAGCTGAAGTTCTGAAGCCAAGCCTCCAAAACTGCTGGGCGGCTGGGAAAGTCTGGTCCTGCCTAAAGATGCCGCCAGTCTGATCCACTTGCTTGGCCTATAGCAGAAAACTGCAGGGACATGGTGCCCCGGCCCAGCTGCCTCCCAGAGATGTTTCCAGTTGGTTTCCCATAGAGTGACAGGAGGAGTCTGCCATTTAGAATATTAAAAAAAATTTTAAGTGTAATTGATTTGCAGTGTTGTATTAGTTTCAGGTGTACTGCAAAATGATTCGGTAATACCAGGTGGATCAGTGGTAAAGAATCCACCCGCCAGTGCAGGAGACTTGGGTTCGATCTCCGTCGGAAAGATCCCCTGGAGAAGGAAATGGCCACCCACTCCAGTATGCTTGCCTGGGAAGTCCCATGGACAGAGGAGCCGGGTGGGCTACAGTCATGTCATGGGGTTGCAAAAGAGTCGGACATGACTTAGCAACTGAACAACAATACATGTATATCTTACTCTTTTTCAGATTTGTTTCCATTATTGGTTATTATAAGATATTGCATATAGGTCCCCATGCTATACAGCAGGGGGGGTATATGGTTGTTGGTATAACAACAGGGGGTATATCCTTGTTGGTTAGAATTTTAAATTCTTATTTGGAAGTCAGTGTTTCTGGAAGCCAGTGTGGGTCTAGATTATATAAGGACAGTTTAAGTCCAACTAAGATGGTCACTTGATGGGTTTCCTTGAAAAATTACTTTCAACAGGTCTATAACTATTAAGTTATATTCATAGACTTTCCTTGTGGGTCCTTACGATTCCCCCATGGGCTCATGGGGTCTTGCTGGTGTATCGGGGGATTTATAGATGGCAGCTCACTAGGGAGCCTAAGTGCAATAGAAATGAGCCCCTGTTCACCTGAACTGCACAGCCTGGGGTCTGTCATCTAAGTAACATCTCAAGGTGGGATCACTACAGCTGTCACACCAGCTTCGTCACCTGATTTGCTCAGAGACCACTCTTTAAGAAACCAAGACAAAACAGGGGGGTTTGTTGTTGTGATTTTAGCAGCGAGGACATTTTTAAAAGTGATTATGTTATTTGCTTTTATTCATTGAAGAACATTAGGAGGGATATGATTCATAACGCAGGGTGTGTGGGTGCTAAGTCGCTTCTGCAACCCCATGGACTGTAGCCTTCCAGGCTCCCCTGTCCATGAGATTTTCCAGGCAAGAATACTGGAATGGATTGCCATGCCCTCCTCCAAGGGAACTTCCCAACCCAGGGATCGAACCCTTGTCTGTTGCACCTTGCAGGCGAAATCTTTACCGTCTGAGCCACCAGGCTTAGGATATATACCTGTATTATATGACCAGTCTGTCTGAGGCTCTCCCACCCGGAAGCCCAACCCAAGGTAGCATCTTTTTTATTATTGTTATTTTCTTTGGAGTACAGTTGCTTTACGAAGTTGTGTCAGTTTTTGCTGTACTGCACAGTGACTCAGCCACATGTTTACATATGTCCCCTCTTTTTTGGATTTCCGCCCTATTTAGGTAACCACAGAGCACTGGGTAGAGGTCCCTGTGCTATATATAGTAGGTTCTCATCAGTTAGCGATTTTATACCTACTGTCAGTAGTGTGGATATGTTAATCCAAGGCTTCCAGTTCATCCCGCCTCACCCCTTTCCTCTTTGATATCCATCCATTTGTTCTCTATGTCTGTGTTTATTTCTGCTTTGCAAATAAGATCATGCACACTATTTTTCTAGATTCCAGGTTTGGGGGAAAAAAAAAATTCCTGAGAACGGACTGCTGTCTGTGTTTGTGGCTGAGGACAGGGTGTTTTTTCCTCCATGCCGAGAACTTTTTCCATTTTCACCATTCACTTCTCTTTTTTGTCCCTCCCTTTCCTCTGGGTCCCCTCCACAGTGGACGCGTCGCCACAGTGGGCCAGGAGCACACCAGTCGATGGCACCTCTCAGCAGCGGGCAGAGGGTGCTAATTAAGCTCCCAGGGGGCTCCCGTGGCAGTACAGACAGCACCACCCAGATCCCAGCGCCCAGCCCCTGCTCACCTGCTCCACCGTGGCTGTGCTGGTGCAGGAGAACATGATGGCAAGATAAATACAGATTCCTGGCTGTCTCAGAGTCAGGGACAGCAAGATTCACTCACAGTGGGTGGCAAACCTACAGATCCCTCGGGTCCCTGTCCTCCTGCAGAAAGATGGCCCTTCATCTCAGTTTACCTGTTAACCAAGATGCAATGCACATATCATACAATCCACCAATTTAAGTGTGCAGTGCAGTGGCCTTTAATGTTCTCAGACTCACCACAGTCAATTTTATTGATTTTAAAAATGTTTTAATTAAAAACTGTTTCTTTGGCCGCACCACGTGGCTTTCAGGATCTTAGTTCCCCAACCAGAGATCAAACCCCAGGCCCTGACAGTGAAAGCGCCAATTCCTAACCACTGGACCATCAGGGAATTTCCCCCTGCTCATTTTTTTTTTCGTGTAGTCAAGTTTAGAACCCCTAGAAGAAACCCATACCCAGGAGCTGTCACCCTCCCATCTCCCCTAGTCCTGTGGTGCTTAGGCGCTCAGTCATGTCCAACTCTTTTTAATCCTGTGGACTTTAGCCCACCAGGCTCCTTTGTCTGTGGGATTTTCCAGGCAAGAATACTGGAGTGCGTTGCCATGCCCTCCTCCAGGGGATCTTCCCAACTTAGGGATCGAACCCAGGTTTCCCACATTGCAGCCGGATTCTTTAGCGTCTGAGCCACCAGGGAAGCCCGCAGTCCTAGGCACCTGTTAATCTGCTTTCTACCTTTGTGGATGGACTTATCCTGAATGTTTCCTAGAGGCAGGATCCTGCATTGAGAGATCTTGTGTATGCCTGACTTCTTTCACTCAGCAGGGTTTTTCCCAGGTCCATCCACATAGGAGCGTGTTTCAACCTCTTGTTCCTTCTTTGGCTGAGTACCTCATATTCCACTGTATGGACAGACGACATTATTCTTGGATTCCGTGTTTGTAGATTCACCTGCTGGCTAAAATGTATCTGTAACCCTCGAATCAGTACTTGTGCAGTGTTCACAATCACATGCAGAGATAGTTGAGGTGAAAAATATGAGTCACTTAGGAGTTCCCTGGTGGTCCGGTGACTAAGGCTCCAGCCTAACCATTTTGAAGAGTACAATCCAGCGGCATTAAGTACATTCACAGTGTCAGGCAGTCATCACCACCATCCATCTCCAAAACTCTCTTCATTTTCCCCAATTGCAACTCTGTGTTAAGCAAAACTCCTCATTCCCCTCCCCCACCCCGGGAGCCCACCCTACCCCATCCTGCATTCTGTCTCTGGGAATCTGACTCCTCTTGGGACCTCCTAGAAGTGGAATCCGACCATCTTTGACCTTTTGTGTCTGACTTACTTCACTGAGCATCGTGTCCTCACATTTTGTCCACGTTGCAGCAAGTGTCGGAATTTTATTCCTTTGTCTAGCTGAGTAAAATCCTGTGAAACAGTGACTTCTTGGTGTCTATTTTTTGAGAGACCCTTCCTCCCTCCTACCAAGGAGACAAACAGTAATGAGAGTAAATGAGTAAATCATAGCATACATTGATGGGGCCAACTCAGCATTGTGTTACCTAGAGTTTTATCCCTTCTCCCCTTCTGAGAGTCCAGGGGTACGTGGGTCCCTAAGCAAGACCCTAAGATGCAAGAACCTCAAAGAGTCTTCCCAACAGCCCAAGGAGGCTCTGATTCCACTTACTGTAGATTTAGTGTTATCCATCATTTTCTAAAAATTCTCTGGAAGCGGTGATTCTTCTAGAGTGTTCCTGGTTACCTTTTCTTCTGTGGGCTGTTCAATTACAGCAGAATCCATCCAACTTCAGGCACGACCTTGGGTCACAGGAACAGCCTACCAGCCACACCAGGACACCGGACAAAGGCTTTGTCTCTGCGTTCGTCCCCTGTTTGTACGTCCAGATAGATCATAATTGTCAAGGTGAAGTTCACTGGGTGTAGAAATGCTGGGAAGCACATGCCAGGGACCGTGGAGGCCTCAGTTTATGATTTTCACCTTTGCCAAATGGGTGTTGGTATATGAGCGACAGCTTGGTCACCACCTGTGTCTACCACGATAACAGGCACCGTCAGCCGTTTACGATCTCCGCGTCAGGACGTCTGAGATCACCAAGCACATGGCACCACCCAGTCTCTGTGCTGCTCAGAACCAGAATCCTAGCTACTTTCCTCGAGTGACAGAGAGAAACCGGGGGGTGGGGAGGGGGTGCGTTGGGGACCCAGGAGCCAGACCTGGAATGTCAGTGGTCAGATTTCTTTTAAAGGCCGCTGTTTGTCTTAGAGCAAAGCTTTTAAATGTGGCTTTCACCCTAAGAATAAATAAATTAGCCAAGCAGCCCATCCCAAGTTGGCTTGACTTACATGGTGGATTTGTCAAAAAAGAGGCAGCAGAAAATCCGCCTAATTAATGACAGCCTGGCTTTCTAAGAGCTGCATCTTTCCATCAGTGGGGGAGAGATCAGTGGGTACCGTGCATCCAAATGTTCAGCACTTTTTTTTCCCTGTACATATTTTTATTTTTGGCTGTGCTGGGTCTTTGTTGCTGCTCAGGCTTTTATCGCGTTGCAGCGAGGGGGCTGCTCTCCAGTGTCGGTGCTCCGCCTTCTGGCTGTGGTGGCTTCTCTCGCCCGGGGCACAGGCTCTGGGCGCACGCTCCGGTAGCGCGTGGCTCAGTAGCTGTGGCCTGCAGGCCCGGAGCAGTGGCCCAGGAGTCGTGCTGCACAGGGTTAGCTGCCCCGTCTCTTGTGGGGTCTTTCCAGACCAGGGATCCAACCCCTGTCCCCTGCATTGGCAGGTGGATTCTTAACCACCAGACCACCAGAGAAGTCCTTCAATACATATTTTTAAATTAACGAAGGCAAAAATTACATCTGCACTTTTTAAACATTAATTCTAGCATCACATTTTTTAAAAATAATTTGAACCTATTTTAATTTCAAATTTCTCTTGATCTCTTGTATTCAACATCCTTTCCACTCGACATCCAGTCTGTTGCTACATTTCTGGTTTTGTTGTTGTTGTTGTTTTGTTTTTTATTATGTGTGTGTATGTATTGTGTTTAGGGGTGTGTGTGTCCAAAATCCGGTATAATCATGACTTCAAGCATAGTTATAATAGATCAGTACTCGCCCATAGATTGTGACCTTAAAGTAACATACACGGCATTGCTAGTAACAAGTGTGAAAAAATTATAGATTTGAATCAGGTCGTCTTGTGAGTATACCATGGGCTTTCATTTATCAAATATAACTGGCATTGGACATTGGACTTCTTAATTGTCAGTGTCCTTATTTATCAAGATGAAGATAAGATTGCCTACTTTCACACTTACTGAGAGGATTGGATGAATTCACATATGAAAACACAGTCAAGTTTATGATCTGTGGCAGAGTTGGGAGGGATACGTTGCCATCAACAGTAACATCCCAGCTCTGAAATTAACGAGCTAATGAGCACAGACAGCCCTGCTGGGCCCCTGTCGTGTGTTCGGTTGGTTTCCGATCACCTTCTACTATAGGATCAGAGCCACAGATTCTGTTAGCAATTACAAGCATCAGAGACCCCGTGGTCTCCATGTCTCAGAATTCACCCTGACAGCTGGTCTCAGATTAATTACAATCGCGTGTGTGATGTCGGTAGGAGCTCCCTGTCTGTGATCCTAAGATTCTCTGTGGCAGATATAAGCTGGTCCTTACTACCTGCCCCCTCTCCCCACCAAGACAGAAAGGGTCTGGAGTGGGGGAGTTGCCGTTTTGTTGGTGTTTTACCCAAGGAGAAAATCGTGTGAGATTTCCACACTGAACGGTCACAGTGGGGACCCACTTCCTGCCCTCCAGACCCACGGCTTCAGCCAATACAGTAAGAGAACCAGCTTGCCATTTCTAGAAGGATCCCTCCCGCCTCCTCCAGGGTATAAAAGCAGCACAGAGCAGCCGGGTCTCAGCGCCCAGAGCGTGACCATGGGAAACGGGCATTCCAAGAGCGGCGACAGGGAGGGCGCACCCCGCAGCCGCCCTGAGCCCTCCTTCCGCGGCCCTCTCCCCAGGAAGTGGAGCGAGAACATCTTCCTGGACAAGGAGCTGCTGACCTCCAAGATCCTGTCGGCGCTGCGGCCCCAGTTGGAGCAGGGCCTCCCGACGGGCCACCTGCGCTACCCCGCCCACTTCCTCAGCACCCACTCTGTCTTTGCCTCCGTCGCAGCATCCCTGAAGGAGCACCCGAGGGCCACCCTCCTGTCCGATGGCAGCCCGCGCCCAACCAGGAATGTCGGCATGACGGTCTCGCAGAAGGGGAGTCCACAGCCAGCATCCAGCCCAGCGGGAACCGGGACAAGACTCGGGTGAGTGAGGTACCCCCTTTGCCACCAGGGGTGGCGAAAGGAGGGATTGGGTAGGTGGGGAGGCTTCCTCAGGGACCCCTCGGACAGCCTCTCCAGAAGGAGACCCTTGGCAGGACGACACCACCAAAAGGCAAGATTCCCATTAACACCTGCCTGGGAGATTCACTCTTCTTTTTCAAAAACGGTGTGTTCTGCACTGTTATATTTTAAATGGATAACCAGCAAAGACCTACGCTATAGCACAGGGAGCTCTGCTCGGTGTTATGTGGCAGCCGGGATAGGAGAGGGGTTTGGGGGAGAATGGATACATGTATATGTATGACTGAGTCCCTTCACTGTTCACCTGAAACTATCACGACATTGTTAATCGGCTAGACCCCAATGCAAAATAAAAAGTTCAAAAGGGAAGGGGAAAAAAAGGTGTGTTCTGGGGTCCCCAGCCATTTGGAGCCGGTTTGCTTCCTGCTCTTGAAGGACCATTGGACAGGGCTCCTTTCTGTCCTGCAGACCAGGCAGGAAGTCTGCTGAGGTCGCTGTGGAGCCTGTATCCTATTATTTATGCTTCAGACTGGTTTTCCTGGGGCTTCGAGGTGGTTCTCGAAGTGTTGCATTCAGCAGCGTTCAAGTAGAAAACCTCAGGTTAAAAAAAATGTCGCCGCATGAGTAGGTGGGACAAGAAGCTGATCTTCTTTTCCCCTAGAAAGGACTCTCCCTCTAGTCTGGACTGGGAATGAGGCTGTGTCCACCCTGCTCTGGCTGGAAAGAACTCTGGGGGTTCCTGAGGGCACCATGGCTAGGAAAAGAAGCATTTAATTAAGACACCTGTAGAGTGTACTTGGGTGGCTTCCCTGATGCTCAGATGGTAGAGAATCTGGCTGTAATGCAGGAGACCAGGGTTTGATCCCTGGGTTGGGAAGATCCCCTGGAGAAGGGAATGGCAACCCACTCTAGTATTCTTGCCTGGAGAATCCCATGGACATAGGAGCCTGGCGGCTACAGTCCAGGGGGTCACAAAGAGTCAGACATGGCTGAGTGACTAACACTTTCACTTACTTTTTCATAGAATGTACTTGAACATTAAATTAGTTTTGGTGGCAGATTCAGAGTGTCATCACACTAATGATTGCCAGTGAGGAGAGGCAAGATAGGGGCAAGGAATTAAGAGGCACAAAGTACTACGCACAAAATAGATAAGCTCCAGGGATGTATTGTACAGCACAGGAGATATAGCCAATATTTTATAATAACTGTCAATGGAATATAACCTTTAAAAGTTGAGTCAAAAAAATTGTGAGTCACTATGTTATACACCCGTAACTTACATAATATTGTACATCAACGATACCCCCACCCCCCAGAAAGAAAGTTAGTTTGATGGAAGAACTCATCATGTCACATTCACAGGTAGTCTCCTGATTTTAAAAAATGGTCTGTGACGAGGACTTCCCGGAGGTCCAGTGGTCAAGACTAGGTGCTTCCATGGAAGGGGGTGCAGGTTCAGTCCTGATCAGGGAACTAAGATCCCACAAACCATGCAGCACAGCCAGAAAAAGGAAGAAAAAAAAAGATTTATGACAGAGTTAAGCCTTATATTGACATCCAGAAAGTTCTCAAATAGTATCTAATCAAATCAAGTAACAACCTGGTTAGCTCTTATAGACTCTGTGTGTGTGTGTGTGTGTGTGTGTGTACACGCACATGTACTTAATTCAAGTTTTTTAAAGTTGTTTTTTTGTCTATTTAGATCACTCACAGGAGAGATGGATGAAACCGATGCGCTCTTTCCGAAGCTCAAGCAGGTGGCCGATGACTCTCTTTTCCTTACATCTTCCAGCACTGAGCCCATCTTTATAGAAGGTACCGTCACCACGATCCTTTCCCGGGTGTCACGTGAGCTCCAGTCCCTGGGAGGCATCGAGACCCACGTGCGGGCATCCAGGGGACGAGGGTGGGGGGTAGCCCCCAAGCCAGCCAGGCCCCAGCCGCCGAGCAGCAGCCTCCTGTCCTTCCCTCAGACCCCTACACTGCCTCGCTGAGAGGTGAGGTCGACGCGGACGCCCACGAGTTCGAGGCTGAGTCCTGGAGCCTCTCTGTGGACCCCGAGTATGTGAAGAAACAGAAGAGGGAGGTGGTGAAAAGGCAGGATGTGCTTTATGGTACGGAGGCCTGTGTGCCTTCTCTTTCTTTTCTTTTTCCTTTTTAATTGATTCCACTGGGAAGCCGGGGCTCCACTGTTGACCCTCCCTGAGACCACATGGCCCCCTCCACTTGCTCCTCTCATCCCAGGGCAGCTGGGCCTTCCGGGCCAGGGATGGGGTGGCCGGGCAAGACTTTGTGAGAATCAGTCCCCAGGGAGGGGAATGGCCCAATGCCCATTCCTGAGTCATCCCTACCTTGCTGGTGACCCCGAGGGAGAAGACCACCCGGGCCCATCCCAGCCATCCCCAGTCAGATGGCTGCAGACAGGCCTGGACAGAGCCGCAGTGGGGGCCGTGAAGGTGGGTCCATCCATCTGAATGTGACTGTAACACCAGCTCTCAGGTGGGCACCCCTTCCCAGTAACCATCAGAGAAGCTGGCCATGAGCAGCCACTCTCCTGAGACCGAATGTCATGGTCACCATGGAAACCATAGCTCCCAGACACTGCCCAAACCTGGGCTGGTGCTCCCGGCAGGTCCCTCTAGGCCCGCTCCCTGCAGCTCAGTGGTGTCCACTCATCAGTGGACACTCAACTCCTTCCACGTTTTACACGCTTAGCTCCCTGCCAAGGCCAGAGCAAGTGGGGCTGTGGACAAAGAGGAGAGCCCGGGCCAGCCAGCAGTCCTGCAGACAGGGCTGGTGGGGGTTGGGCAGTCCTTCTATCTGGACAGCCGTTTGCCTTGCTGTCTCCACTACTGGACAAGCACAGAGTCCTTCTAGCCCCGTGGCTGGCAGCCCTGGAATGGGCCGATGCTGTTAAGCTTTTCCTTAACCTTTTTATTTTATATTGGAGTATAACTGATTGACGGACTTTTCTGGTGGCTCATTGGTTAAGAATCTGCCTGCCAAGCAGGAGACGTGGGTTTGATCCCTGGGTTGGCAAGATCCCCTGGAAAAGGAAATGGCTGGCTACCCACTCCAGTATTCTTGCCTGGGAAATCCCATGGACAGAGGAGCAGAGCCTGGCGGGCTACAGTCCATGGGGTCATGAAAGAGATGCAGTTTAGTGACTAAACAACAGCAACAGCCAGTGAGCGACGTGGTGGTAGTTTCAGGTGGACAGCATCAGGAGTCAGCCACACACACACACGTGTACCCGTCGGCTTCTGTTTCCTCTCTTCAGCTTCAAGACCTTGCGCTAAACAAGAGGATAACTTCATCACAAAATCTAATCTTTCTTTGCTTTTTACGTGAATTAAAAATCCTCCCTTGAGTTTTGCTTTTCCCATCACTTGCAGTCTGGGGAGGGTCTCTGACACAGCACCAGCATGTGCGTTTCACATCCCAGGGAGGGATGTCCATCAGAACAGCCTTGTATCAAACAGCCTGAAAACGTCTTCAGTTGACATTAGACAGAAAACCCTCCTGTGAAGTTGAGGTCTCGACACACATCCAGTCCTCTCTTTTCTGGTGTCTGTCCACCTCCTTAAGCTGGGCTCTGGGCAGTGCTGGGCCAGGGAGGATGGGAGGCGTGGCCCCTGGGAGGTCAGACTACCATGGTGAGGGCTCAAGGAAAGCTGAGAGGCCAGACTGGTCCATAGTGAGACGAGGGAGGGCCCAGCCAGGGTGTCTACCTGCACCGCTAATTCCCGCATCCCCATCCCCTCAGAGCTGATGCAGACGGAGGCCCACCATGTGCGGACGCTCAAGATCATGCTCAAGGTCTACTCCCGGGCCCTTCGGGAGGAGCTGCAATTCAGCCCCAAGGCCATCAGCCGCCTGTTCCCAGGAGCTGACGACCTGCTGGAGGTGCACGGCCACTTCCTGTGTCGGCTGAAGGAGCGCCGCCTGGAGTCACTGGAGGAGGGCAGTGCCCGCAACTACGTCATCCAGAAGATCGGGGACCTCCTGGTTCAGCAGGTGGGTATGGCCAGGCCCACCCCCACCCCACTCTGTCCTTCTGTTTGCTGAGAGCCCAGCCCCCGAGGACAGTGATCCTGGCCTCTCACAGCTGCCCATCTGAGGCAGGGGAGCTCAGAAACACCGGGGCCTGAACAGCAGATGTGCTTGTCGAGACACCGTCCAACGTATATGCTGTGCTTTTGTTTGGTTGGTTGGTTGGTGGGTTGGCCAGTTTTACTTTTTTTTTGGTCTTGACGCCTGCGTGGTGTTTGGACCACTGCCATGGATGGCAGGGCCATTGACCCCAAACTGACTTTTGAGTGGACTTCTGGGCCAAGCTCAAGATTGACCGAGGGGACCCAGGACCCCTCATCTGCCCTCGAAGCACCCGGCGCATGCAAGTCACCTAACTAAGGAGAAGCCGACCCTTTCATGAAAAGAAGCCCCTTTTCACCTCTGGATTTTTTCTGACATTCTCTCGCTTAAATGTATTCTTCCTGGTCAGATTTCGGGATGTTTTACAAGCACCTGCGACATGCAGAAGTTTTCTTCTTTGCCCTTTCGGTGCCCCATTAATGAGGCACCATGTGCCGAAGCATTTTGTTTGGGGCCAGCGAGCCAGACAGGAGAGTGAAACCCCAAGTCAGGTCAATCTGTGGTTTAGCAGACTCAGGCGAACAAGGCGAAGCGTTCCCTGGAAGTTTCCACGTTTCCCCTAGTAACAGGTCTACACCTCTCCTCAGTTTTCAGGTGAAAACGGAGAGAGGATGAAAGAAAAATACAGCGTCTTTTGTAGCGGCCACAATGACGCCGTCAGTCACTACAAGTTGCTGCTGCAGCAAAACAAGAAATTTCAAAACTTGATCAAGGTAAAAAAAAAAAAATTATCTGTTTATATTAAAAATGTATTCTCTTTGCAGTAGGTGGGATTTTTGGTTTGTTCATGGGGAGCGGTTTTTTTTTGGTTTGTTTTTCCCACAAAACTGTAGGCATTTAGAGAGCTTTATGAAGGACTTGATACAACCAGTGATTTTCCAGGTTCTGCCTCATTTTTAACCACAGAGTCATTCGGAACAGGGCCTTGAAAGCTCTGGAAAATCCCTGGGTGTAAAGCACAGCAGGCGTGGTTTTTGTTTCCACCACAGCAGGGTGGCCCCTAAGATGCCACTCAGTGGGTGACCACCATCCCTCAGACTGTCCAGGGGACACGAGTGTCATCACACGGGGCCTCCCTGCCCCTCCGGAGCCACCTCCCCTGCCTCAGATGTTCAGGCAGATACAAGGCCTGCAAGCCTTTGCCCCTCTCTGTCCTCCGCCCTTCTGCTCCCTGCTCGTCCCCATCAGCCCATGGAATGACCCACACCTGTCTTCTGCCTGACAGCATGTGGGTGCTCAGGGCCCAGGAGCAAGGCCCCTGCCTGCCGTGTCTGGGGAGGTGCTCCTGGGCCAAGGCCATGGGGCTCTGTCAGCGCGTGCCCTGCAGCAGTACAGGGGCCCAGAACAGCTCTCTGCCTGCAGCCTGTGCCCCAAAGTGACACCCAGTAAATAACGGTCTAGAGTGAAGGGCAGACAGTCATTAAATTTCACTCCATTGTCCCGGCAGCAGACCGATGGGACAGGGAGAGGGTCGTCTAGTGGTCTGAATCATCTGGTGATGAGCACGGGGCCAGGCCACCTGACATCCTGAACCAGAAGCCCCTTGCAGGTGGAGTTTCGCACGAGACAGAAGGAAACAGAGCCAAGTCTCAGGTCTCTGTCCCATCCCCTCCCATCCTCTTACGAACTGGCTCCCAGGACCTCCCTGGCGGTCCAGTGGTTAAGACTCCACACTTCCGATGCAGGGGGAAGTGTGATCCTAGTCAGGGGAATTAAGATCCCACGTGCCACCATGGCACAGTCAAAAATACAGTGGCTCCTGGCCTTCCTAAAACACAGACCAGAGCAGTGGGGACAGACAAGCAGAAGGAAGCACGGGAAGCTGCCCTCAGCCGCCACCAAGAGGTGGCTTCAGGGCTTTCCCTGGCCGTCCAGTGGTTAGGACTTGCCACTTTCACTGCTGTGGACCTGGATTCAGTCCCTGATTGAGGAACTAAGATTCCGCAAGCTGCACAATTCAGCCAACAAAAGAAAGGATGGCTTCAGATGATTGCCTCTCTGGGCTCTTAGCCAGAGGCACGCACCAGCAGCACACACCAGCCGCCACCAGGGAGCTGCTGCAGGGACCACAGGCCCAGCTGCATCAGAAGGCCGCATCAGCCATCCGCAGTGTTAGGGTCTGCACACGTGCACGTGTGTGTGTGGACAGCTCTCCGGTGATTCCCCAAATCCACACCAGCTGGTTTCTTCCTCATGGCTTTTGCAGAGCCCTGCATTTTACAGCAAGTGAGTCACCCTCTGGCTTCTTGGCCTTTCTGTATACAGCAGGCACTCCTTGCTTGCTTTCTTTAATTTTTTATTTGGTTAGTTATTTTTGGCTGTGCTGGATCTTATTGCTGCGTGCTGGCTTTCTCTAGTGGCAGGCGGGAGCCACTCTTCATGGCAGTGCGTAGGCTTCTCGCGGCAGCAGCTTCTTTTGAGAAGCACAGGCTCTAGGGCGCGCGGGCTTTAGCGGTCACAGCCTGTGGTCTCAGTTGCTCCATGGCATGTGGACTCTTCCCAGACTAGGGTTCAAACTGGTGTCCCCTGCATTGCAAGGTGGACTCTCAACCACTGGACCGCCAGGGAAGGCCGGTCCTGCTTTCGAGTGTCTGGTGTGTAAAGCACAGCAGGCGTGGTTTTTGTTTCCACCACAGCAGGGTGGCCCCTAAGATGCCACTCAGTGGGTGACCACCATCCCTCAGACTGTCCAGGGGACACGAGTGTCATCACACGGGGCCTCCCTGCCCCTCCGGAGCCACCTCCCCTGCCTCAGATGTTCAGGCAGATACAAGGCCTGCAAGCCTTTGCCCCTCTCTGTCCTCCGCCCTTCTGCTCCCTGCTCGTCCCCATCAGCCCATGGAATGACCCACACCTGTCTTCTGCCTGACAGCATGTGGGTGCTCAGGGCCCAGGAGCAAGGCCCCTGCCTGCCGTGTCTGGGGAGGTGCTCCTGGGCCAAGGCCATGGGGCTCTGTCAGCGCGTGCCCTGCAGCAGTACAGGGGCCCAGAACAGCTCTCTGCCTGCAGCCTGTGCCCCAAAGTGACACCCAGTAAATAACGGTCTAGAGTGAAGGGCAGACAGTCATTAAATTTCACTCCATTGTCCCGGCAGCAGACCGATGGGACAGGGAGAGGGTCGTCTAGTGGTCTGAATCATCTGGTGATGAGCACGGGGCCAGGCCACCTGACATCCTGAACCAGAAGCCCCTTGCAGGTGGAGGTTTCGCACGAGACAGAAGGAAACAGAGCCAAGTCTCAGGTCTCTGTCCCATCCCCTCCCATCCTCTTACGAACTGGCTCCCAGGACCTCCCTGGCGGTCCAGTGGTTAAGACTCCACACTTCCGATGCAGGGGGAAGTGTGATCCTAGTCAGGGGAATTAAGATCCCACGTGCCACCATGGCACAGTCAAAAATACAGTGGCTCCTGGCCTTCCTAAAACACAGACCAGAGCAGTGGGGACAGACAAGCAGAAGGAAGCACGGGAAGCTGCCCTCAGCCGCCACCAAGAGGTGGCTTCAGGGCTTTCCCTGGCCGTCCAGTGGTTAGGACTTGCCACTTTCACTGCTGTGGACCTGGATTCAGTCCCTGATTGAGGAACTAAGATTCCGCAAGCTGCACAATTCAGCCAACAAAAGAAAGGATGGCTTCAGATGATTGCCTCTCTGGGCTCTTAGCCAGAGGCACGCACCAGCAGCACACACCAGCCGCCACCAGGGAGCTGCTGCAGGGACCACAGGCCCAGCTGCATCAGAAGGCCGCATCAGCCATCCGCAGTGTTAGGGTCTGCACACGTGCACGTGTGTGTGTGGACAGCTCTCCGGTGATTCCCCAAATCCACACCAGCTGGTTTCTTCCTCATGGCTTTTGCAGAGCCCTGCATTTTACAGCAAGTGAGTCACCCTCTGGCTTCTTGGCCTTTCTGTATACAGCAGGCACTCCTTGCTTGCTTTCTTTAATTTTTTATTTGGTTAGTTATTTTTGGCTGTGCTGGATCTTATTGCTGCGTGCTGGCTTTCTCTAGTGGCAGGCGGGAGCCACTCTTCATGGCAGTGCGTAGGCTTCTCGCGGCAGCAGCTTCTTTTGAGAAGCACAGGCTCTAGGGCGCGCGGGCTTTAGCGGTCACAGCCTGTGGTCTCAGTTGCTCCATGGCATGTGGACTCTTCCCAGACTAGGGTTCAAACTGGTGTCCCCTGCATTGCAAGGTGGACTCTCAACCACTGGACCGCCAGGGAAGGCCGGTTCCTGCTTTCGAGTGTCTGGTGAAGCAACAAAGGAAAGGTCCCCATGGACTGATAAAGGAAAGGGTCCCCAGCCCCCCATGTCCCACCGTGAACAATTTGGCAGGAAACAGATGCCCACACGGCATGGCTTTGTCTTCATTTCACAGAGAATCGGCAACTTCTCCATTGTGAGGCGGCTCGGCGTGCAGGAGTGTATCCTCCTGGTCACCCAGCGCATCACCAAGTACCCCGTGCTGGTGGAGCGAATTATCCAGAATACAGAAGGTATGTCAGCCCTCTTGCCTTGCCTGTCCATGCTGGGTGGGGAGGAGGGTCTTGGTCTCCCCGCCCCCATCCTAACGGTGGATTAGACAGTCTATTCTGCAATCTGTCCTGTATTCAGCCGGGGTCAGCGATCATTAATTGAGCTCCCACCTTGTAGAATCTACCCTCCTGGGGGCTGGGATTTCCAACTTGAGAAACACAGGGTGTTTGGTCTCCCCTGCCTGCACCTCCCCTTCAGTCCCTGCACAGTCTCGACTAGAACAGTCCCCAGTCAGTACTGGAGAGTCAGTGGAAGGGTGCAGGCTGTGTTTTGGCTACGGTCAGTCTTGGGGTACCTCCGTGTCACATGCCTGGTGCTATGGAGGGCAGAGAAGATGAGCATGTAGCCCAGCCCAGGATTCTCAGAGGCCAGGGCAGGACTGACCACACCTCCCTTGTTTTCTCCAGGGGATTTAGGTGGTGGGAGGATGCAGGAGTCCCGCTGCCCTTGGCGTTGGAGGAGCCAGCCCTTGGTGATGGTTGGGGGACAGCGGTGGGAGTCTTTTGGAGAGCTGGAGGGCAGCGGGAGGCTGGTTACCCAGGAGCGGCCAGCAGGGCTGTGCAGGGCTGTTTTAATCGCTTGACTTGCGCCTCAGCTTCTGCATTCGACAGATGCTCTATCTTGGTGTCAGCTAGGCGCTGGGCTGTTACTTTTACTTAAGAGAAGCATTTACCTCTCAGGAGGCTTGAGCTGGAAGGTGACTCTCGAGGCCGCTCTGAGCCATGGCCTTGGGAGACACCTCCTCGACCCCATAGCCCGCCTGCCTCTGTCACGTGTGTGGATGCAGACCAAGGAAAGCGCTAACTCTGCTGTGTGTGGCAGCTGGCTCCGAGGACCACAGAGACCTGACCCAGCCCTGAACCTCATCAAAGACATCATCTCACAAGTGGACGCCAGGGTCAGCGAGTGTGAGAAGGGTCAGCGCCTCAGGGAGATCGCGGGGAGGATGGACCTCAAGTCCTCCAGCAAGCTCAAAAACGGGCTGACCTTCCGCAAGGAGGACATGCTGCAGAGGCAGCTTCACCTGGAGGGCACCCTGTGCTGGAAGACCACCTCTGGGCGCCTGAAAGGTAAAGCCCTACCCAGTGCCTCTGCTGAGTGCCCGCATGGAGTGGCCAGCACCATCCTGGGTTGCTGGCACCATATTAGAGTAGTGGGTGCCATCTGTATCAGTGGCACCATCTTGGAGTAGTGGGTGCCATCTCGGATCGGTGGCACCATCTTGGAGTGGCGGGTGCCATCTTGGATTGGTGACACCATCTTGGAGTGGTGGGTGCCATCTTGGATCAGTGGCACCATCTTGGAGTGGTGGGTGCCATCTTGGATTGGTGGCACCATCTTGGAGTGACAGGTGCCATCTTGGATCAGCGTTACCACGTTGGAGTGGTGGGTGTAATGTTCAAGTGGTGGACACTGTCTTAGATCAGTGTTACCACTTTGGAGTGGTGGGTGCCATCTTGGGTCAGTGTTACCACCTTGGAGGGGTGGATGTCGTCTTCAAGTGGTGGGTGCCATCTTGGATTGGTGGCACCATCTTGGAGTTACAGGTGCCATCTTGGATCAGCATTACCACGTTGGAGTGGTGAGTGTGGTGTTCGAGTGGTGGATACTGTCTTAGATCAGTGGCATCATCTTGGAGTGGTGGGTGCCATCTTGGATCGGTGGCACCATCTTAGAGTGACGGCTATCATCTTGGATCAGTGTTACCACCTTGGAGTGGTGGATATAATGTTCGAGTGGTGGACGCTGTCTTGGATCAGTGGCACCATTTTGGAGTGGTGGGTACCAGCTGACACAGAGCCACCACTTCATGGCTAAAGGAAGGCTATATACCGAGTCGGGAGGAGTGCAGATTCAGGGCAGGAGCAAGCTGGAGTGGCTGCAGGGATGCCCTGTCTCCAGTGATGGAAGTGAGTGCAGAATCAGGGCAGGAGCGAGCTGAGGTGGCTGCAAGGGTGCCCCATCTCCAGTGATGGAGGTGAGTGCAGAATCAGGGCAGGAGCGAGCTGAGGTGGCTGCAAGGGTGCCTCCATCTCCAGTGATGGAGGTGGTATGATGCACACAGCAAGGGCCACCAGGTGAAGAGGAAACAGCAAGTCACCGACTCCTGAGCAGAACCCAGCATATCATGAACCCCTGATTCAGCAGGGAGTCAGAGTTCTAAACAACAGTAACAGGCCCCACTGGAGGTAGAGACTGTGTCCTGGGTATCCCCCTGCTGCTTGGGGCGAGCTCCAAGCCCTCCTTTTGAGATCTGCTGTGCAGTTCCAAACCAGAGCTTGCTCAGGGCTCATCCCTGAGTGTCCTGTCCATTCCATGAGCCTCTGGAAACATCCATCGCCTGTCCTTTGGCCTCAGCATCTTTAAAGATCTCTGGGGAAGTGTCATAGGTAGCCAGACGACAGGAAGTATCTGTTCTCCACGTGAGCAGATGAGCAATGAGGATATGGTTTACAGCTGAGACCCCCTTTGTGCCCAGCACCAAGGCAGGTGGCCGAGGCCCTACCCCCGTGGGGCTCCAGTCAGTGGACAGACAGAGAGAAGTAAACAGGAAAACAGTGAAAAGCTCAGTACCTGCTTCAGAGGAACCCTGCAGGCTTCAGTGCAGGAGAATTCCGTAAGGGGAGGGTATCTAACTTGGGCAGGGTGTCCTGAGCAAGCTCCTCGAGGAGGCAGTGTTTTCATTTCCCATAGCGCTAGTGCCGATGTTAGGGACACAGCTTAGGATTTGCAACCCCATGTACCAGCTCTGCCAGGCCGTCACCTCACGATGTCCCCAGAGGGACAGGGCTCCAAGCCTGCCACCACCAGGAAGCTTGGGCGCCTGGGGACGAGTATATCCATGACAGGAGGAAGGATGCGAGGGTCCAGGGGTTCGCTGTTAAATGTTGAAACCAGAGAGGGGAGGGGAGGGGTCAAGTCGAAGCCGGGACACCTCCTGACTCCTGCAGAAGCATCATGGCACCTACTTAGCGCCACAGGGCCGAAGCCACCTGGGCTTCTGTCTGCCTGGCGGAATCCACACGGCCACAGGGCCCCTGAAAGACATCTCCTTTCATGCTCTCCCTTTAGACGTCCTCGCAGTCCTGTTGACAGACGTGCTGCTGCTGCTCCAAGAAAAGGATCAGAAATACGTCTTTGCATCCGTGGTACGTGTCCTGTCCCTTCACTGCTCGAAACCTGCCCACACGGAGGTGGCTGAGGGGCAGGAGCAGCCAGGGGGCTGCCTCAGTACTGGGGCAGGGGGTGGCCCGAGGGCATGGTGGCTAGAGAAGCACACCCATATGTTACCCACCCAGGGCCAGGAGGTGCCAGCAAGGCAGGAGTAGACTTTGCCAAAACCAGGGTCCCGTGCAGTGGCCTGAGGGGGCCTCAGGGTCATGCCAACGCTGCTGAGGATGCGGCTCAGGCAGCGCCATCTGTGAGCTGTGGCTGTGTTGGCCCCATAGCCCAGTGGTCCTAGAAAAGCCACATTGCAGGAGCTCCCCGCTGGGGAGGACATGGAGTCAGTCTGGGGTCCATCCACCCCACCTGGCTCTCGTCTACCAGAGAGTCGGCCTCCTCCCCCTTTTGCCTGGGTTACCCGTGAATACCCACTGCTGAGTCCCCATGGAGAGGAAGACGGACTTTGTCACTCAACTCTGGAGTCTCATCCCTTTCCCAGAGACTTAAACTGGCTTCTCAAGAAGTGGGTAGCACTGTCACGCCCTTGACCCCAGCAAGCGCCATGCGTGCCGTGTGTCCATTCCCACGAGGGTGACACCACGTCTGCTGCTCCCCAAGTCCCCCACCTGGCCACCTTCTGTGTGTGCCTGGATCCTGATCATCACTTCTGCTCAGAAAGACCCCAGTCCTGTTGCTTCAGGGCCACCCCCCTCAGCCCTCACTTGAACTTAATCACCCCTTTAACAACACTGTCTCATATACCATCATGTTTTCTGAGATGAGGACCTCAGCATATGGATTTAGCTAGGGTCAGTGGTGGCTGGAGACCGATTCAGCCCATAATGACCAGTTACAAGTGTGCCTTTTACTGGTCAGTCAGAGCACTGCCTCTTGGGGGATGCCCAGAGATTGGGAATACTGCTTGGCTCTGATTGTTTGGGACACAAGTTTGGGAGGAAGATGTGTTTGTTACCATAGACCACCAGCTGTTATATTGCTGAGTTTTGTGTAGCATACACACATTAGCGATCAGAAAACATCTTTTAAGCACATTGAACAGACACATGAAAAATGATGTGAGGATATCATCACCACAGTGCGTTTTTCCCCCTAGATGGAAAAGCCTTTCTGCCTTGAGTTGGAGGATGAGCGGGGTGCACGCCCCAACCCCCGTCCCCTTCCCCCTCCAGCTCACGGTTCCACGGCCGTGGGGCAGCAGCAGGTACAGGGTCACCCTCGCTGTCCCCTCCCACCCGTGCAGGACTCTAAGCGCCCCGTCATCTCGCTGCATTCCAGTGGTTAGGACGCCACACTTTCACTGCCAAAAGCACAGGTTCAATCCCTGGGCTGTCTCTTATACACATCTCCGTCCCCTTCCCCCTCCAGCTCACGGTTCCACGGCCGTGGGGCAGCAGCAGGTACAGGGTCACCCTCGCTGTCCCCTCCCACCCGTGCAGGACTCTAAGCGCCCCGTCATCTCGCTGCAAAAGCTCATCGTGAGGGAGGTGGCCAACGAGGAGAAAGCCATGTTTCTGATCAGTGCCTCCCTGCCCGGGCCCGAGATGTACGAGATCTACACCAGCTCAAAGGAGGATAGGAACACCTGGATGGCCCACATCCGGAGGGCCGTGGAGAGGTGAGGGGCCGGGGGGCCTTCCCACCCCCCACGGCTGTGCCCTCAGCTGAACTGTCATTGCGCAGTCACTCAGTCCTGTACGGCTCTTTGTGACCCCCTGACTACAGCCCACCAGGCTCCTCTGTCCGTGGGATTTCCCAGGCAATAATACTGACTGGGAGTGGGTTGCCATTTCCTTCTCCAGGGCATCCTCCCGACCCAGGGATTGAACCCCCATCTCCTGCATTAGCAGGTGGGTTTTTTACCACTGAGCCACCAGGGAAGCCCTTGGCTTCGGCAGCTGGCAAGTTGGCAGAGGCCTAGAAGTGCCCGTGAGGGTGCCAGGGTCGCAGGCAGGCGGGAGACCCCTGTGCTTTTCCCCTCCCCCTCATTCCACCTCGGTGCTCTGTCCGTGCCCTCACCTGCGGGCAGACGTCCCATTGGGCTCCTTCCGACATGACTAACAGTGCATGTCTCTGCGACAGGGATGCAGGGCGGCAGCTCTAATCTTCTGTATTGGTGGGCTGTCCCTCTTCCATAAAGCGGGCTGTTCTTCCCCCTCCAACCACAGACCCCAGCCCTGTGGCTCCGTGTGATGCCTGGCTCATGGTCCTCAGATGGGGCTGGGGGTCTGGCCCCCACACCCAGCCTGCTGCCTCTTTATACCCAGGAGCTTCCATTAGTCTGCTCACCGCCCCTCAGTGCTCAGCTTCAACTCTGCTGGGCTGGCAGCCTCACATGCCTGGGAGGCCCCAGGGAATGAATTGCCCTGAATAGTGTCAAAGTGTTTAAAAACTGTGGCCAGTTGTTTCCCAGCACTTGGAGACTGGATGCGTGCTGATGGCTGTGTCTCCCCCTCAAGGTTAGCCATTAACAAGCTACATCTCTCAGCACATCAGAGATGCTTTTTGCAGTGGCTTCTCCAGATGGACGTCTGCCAGCTCAGAGGCAGCCGGTCCCTGGGGTGCACTCACCCATCCGTCCCCTCTCCCTACAGCTGCCCAGACGAGGAGGAAGGGCCCTTCAGCGAGACCGAAGAGGAAAAGAAGGTGGTCGAGACACGTGCTGTGAGGCTGAGGGACTTCCAAGGTGAGGAGGGAGGGAGTCAGTCCGGCCTCCACACCCATTGCCCAGCCCTCACCGGTGACATGGCCCCAGGAGCCCTCCTGGGCTTGATGGTGGCCCTTCCCTGCTGTCCCATGAAGGCTGGCCATGGAGCGGCTCACTGCCCACACATCCTGGGCTTGACCTGTGGGGCGACCCGTGCCCTGGGGCAGTGATCTTCCAGGGAGGGTGTGGGAAAGGGATTTGGGGCTCTGCGGTTCCTCCTGGGGTCCTTGCTTAGGAAGGGACTCGATGTCAAGTGTGTCAGACCCTCCGGATCCCTGTAAGAGCTAGGACCCCCACGGCCTCCTCCTGAAGTCGAGTGGATTCAGGCCATCCTGGTTTTGCACCCAGCCACACTGGCTTCCTTTTCCATCTGGATATTTTTTTAACTATGTTTATCAAACTGTATTTCACACACCACACAGGTCACCCATTCCCAGTAAGCCATGCAGTGGCTTTTAGCCTATATCAAAAGGCGGTGCAACTGTCCGGACAGTTTCAGGCTGTTTTCATCACCCCAAAAAGAAATCCCATCCCCATTAGCCATCATTCCCATTCCTTCTCCACCCCTAGACCCTGGGAACCTCTGTCCTACTGTGTCTGTGAATTTAGCTATTCCAGACATCTCTTATCAACGGGGACATTCGTCCCTTTGTGATGGGTTTATCTCACTGCACGATGTTTTCAAGGTTCATCCGTGCAACAGACTCTTTCCTTTTTTAAAGCTGAATAACATTCCATCTTACAGCTGGACCACATCATGCTTATTCTCCTCCCCAGTTTTCACAGCTTCCTGTGCAGTTTCAGAGAGGTCATTGCCAAGAATAAGTCCAAGTACTTTGTGATTTCAGTCAACTCCCCTCTTCTCCCTTTCTTATCATGATCTTTATAGTCAACTTAGATAACAAGGAAGCAGTAAGCACCTAAAATTAGGTAGTGTGTATTTTATTTCTCTGTGCAGGGAGAGGTACACATTTGAGGGTATTCAGGAATAAAATTATTCAAAAGACAGGGGAAATCCCTTTGACCCCTTGCTAAGTATCACGCTAACATAGCATCATTTCACCCCCTCCTCACTCTTCCATTCCTGCTGAAGGGTAATAAAGTACAGGCCTTGCCCAGACACATCTCCACAGACGCCTCAGAGTCATCCAGGAGTGTCTCGTTGTCACCCATTCTTGACCAGTGGTGGTGAATTAGAAATCGGTATCTTCTTCCCTGAACTCTTTTTTCCCATCTTGGACCGAAAGCTAATCTCATCTTTCACACTGGAAGGTCAGGGACCCTCCCATCAAAGCTAAGATCGAGACAGGGCCCCCACCGCCACCATCACCACCATTCGTATCTCCACCCTGGACTTTCCAACCAGGGTAACAATGGGAAGACACAGAAGGAAGAGATCACAGTTGCGGAAATTCCCTTGTGATCCAGTGGTTAGGACGCCACACTTTCACTGCCAAAAGCATAGGTTCAATCCCTGGGCGGGGAACTAAACTTCCACAAGCTGTTCTGCACAGCCAAAAAGAAAATAGAAAAAAAAAAATCACAATTGGAAGGGAGGTGGCAGAATTATTTTTGCAGGTGACAGGATGATCTGCCTAGGAAATCTGATAGAATCAACTGGAAAACTATTGGAAATGGTAAGAGAACTAAATAATTTAGCTAAATAGGATGTGTATATATATATTTATACTAGCAGCCACGTGAGAAAGTCTAGTAAAGTAAATCATAGTCACAGCAGCGAAAAAAGCTATAGGGACATCCCTGGTTGTTCAGTGGTTAAGACTCCATACTTCGTTGCAGGGCACTCGGGTTGATATCCTTGGTCAGGGAACTAAGATCCCACATGCTATGAAATGTGGCCAGAAATAAAAATTTTTAAAGTATAGAACCCAGAGACTTGTAAGAAGGCTTTCAAGATTGGAAAACTAAGTCTGTAAAAGCTCTCAGTTTGTCCCAAACAATAAATTTAGTCTGCTATGCCCCTGCCACCCCCGACACTCCCACCATGTTTGATCTTTTTATAATTGAGGGAAGCAAGCAGGAGGCGGGGCCACACCCTTGCCTGTCTCTCAGGAGTCTGGATGAAGGGAGTGGTCCAGGACAGGATGAGGGTCAGCAGGAGCACCGGAGGCCCTCCTGGCCCAGCAAGGCATCGTGACAGCTGGTTCCTGGGGGAAGCCACCCCAGAGGAGGCTGACCACCAGCTCACGGCCGCTTTGCAGAACGACTGAACAAGAAGGACCAGCAGATCGCCCGGAGCCTGAGCGAGAAGCAGCAGATCTACCTGGAGATGGCCGAGATGAGCGGGCTCGAGGACGTCCCCCTGTCTCGGCCCCTCTTCCGGGGAGGGGACCCACCTGAGAACCTGCAGGGCGAGCTGATTCTCAAGTCAGCCCTGAGTGAGAGTGAGTAGCCGCAGCCCCCCCCCCTGGAGCCCACCCTCATCCTTCCTGGGGCCTCGCAGGGGCCCTGGCTGCGCACACAGCCCTGTGTGGCCTGCAAGCTACCCCATCCCCGCGTGCTTCTGCCGGCTTCGGTTCTGGTAGAGCTGGAAGGTCCCTGGACCAGTCGGGTGCCAGCCCCTCACTGCAGACTCAAAGCACCGTCTCACATTCACTCAATACACTCTCCCAGTGCCTGCCGAGCTCCAGGCCCCGTGCTGGGCAGGGGGGTCTCAAATTGACTGAGATGGTTCCTCTTCTTTCTGATAAGTGGATCACTGATGCTTTCCCCAGAAAAAGACACACATACAAGTTTGGTGGGTCATTTTAGGGGCTCCCGGTCCCCGTAGCTGAGGGGTGCTGGCCGATAAGCAGCCTGCTTCCGGGAGCCATCGGGGTTCTTGTGGAGCCCCTAGCATCTCCCATGCGGCTGCTGAGTCCTGTGCCAGGCCAGGGGGTTTGCTGGGCAGGATGTCCAGTGCTTGTCCAATCTGACAGCATAGCCAGGGCTGCTCTTCCATCAGCCGGCAAGACAAACAGGGCCCTGTCCTCCAGAACTTTCCATCAGAGTGAAGAGAACAGGCGGGAAGGGTCTCATGTGGACTCTCAGTCTTGCTCCCTCCAGCCAAGCCGCCATCTCCCATGTCTCTAGTCACCCTGTTCCTGGGCCCTGAAAGCCCCTCGTGTCTGGTGCCTCAGCCGAGAATATTCTCCCCACCTCCTCACTTGGTCACAGTTTGTATGTCCTCAAGCACCTTGTGTGACCACACCTGGCCCCTCCCCTTGAGGCCACCTCCTGTGTCTCCTGCCCATCTGTGTGACCGTCAGCACACAGGTCGTGGCCATGCTGAATTCCCTCCCAGAGCCCCCACCTCCTACCCCATGGTCCCCTGAGATCCCACTTCTCCTGTAGATAGGCGCGTCCTAGGCACAGCACCTATGCGGGGGGTGCCCAGGGTAGGGGGTAACCGACCCCTCATGAGGCCTCTGCCTGGGTCCCTGAATGTGGCTCTGAATGCCCAGGGCAGAGCCATAGGGTGACTCGGCTCCCCTCCGTCCCGTTCCTTCCGCAGTTGAAGACATCCAGAGTGTCATCTGCAGGCGCCTGGGCAATGCCTACAGCCAGACAGAAGACGTGGGCAGCGCAGGCAGCCCAGGCAAGGGTAAATGGTGCTGCCACCTTCTGGGGACCCCAGCGCTCGGCGACCACAGGAGGGCGTGCCTTTCCCTGGCCTCTGGGCGTTGGCTCTTCAACATCTCTCTGCTGTTTCTAGACCTTCTGTAAACACCAGAGTCAGGTTTCTGGAACTTCCCAGGGCTTGTCAGTCATGTTCTGACAGCAGCACCCAGGCCAGTTTCTGCAGCCCAGGTTCCCTACCCAGCCAGGGGATGAGGTGGGGCCGGGGGCAGGGCAGGTGGACCCGAGGCATCTCACACGCCTGGCTTGGTGTTTCAGACGGCAGTCTTCAGAAGAACACGTGCAGCAGTGACCTCAGCCCCCCAGACTGGCAGGGCCTGGTGAGCAGCCTGGACACGAGACCTGGAGACACCCAGGGGGTCCCCGAGGAAGCCTCGAAGGTGGTACATTGCCTCCTTGGGATGTGCCTGAGCTCAGTACAGTCAGCCCATGTCCTTATAATTATCCTCTGAGGCTGAACAGCCTGTGCTTGGTTTGTCTGCTTTTTCCCTCTTGGGGCAAATAGCAGCCAGTGCTACCCTGCTCGGCAGTGACTAATAGTTAATGTGCAAATGACATGCGGGTTCCTCCCGCAGTCCCCAGGAAGGGCGCGGTGGGAGGCGCACAGGAGGGAGGCAGGGGAGGGCACCCACTCAGGGCAGTGGCCTCATCAGTAGGTGAGAGGTACTAGGGGGGGACCACCAGCTGTCAGTCTACACAGGTGTCCACCTTCCACGGGTGTGACATCACTGGCTGTTCCTCTCTTTGGCTCCTAAGGCCCACCCTTGCCAAGCACTGGTCTGAGTCCCAGCTCTGGGCTCCTCAGAGCCTCTCACATGATGGGCCCACATCCCCACACCCTCCTACCTCCCAGGAACCACCCTCGGCCTCAATTCTCCAGACACCAAGGCTGCACAAGTCAGATGAGCAGTGGGGGTGGGGGGTGGGGGTGGTCTCATGCTAAGGGCATGTCTCATCAATAATAAGTGGTAATAAGTGGGTCCCACTCAGGTCGGATTGGTCTTTAAAAGCTGTGTTGATGCTGTCTCCCCAGGCGGAATCACCAGGTGCAGAACCCGGCCCCCACCCATCTGCAGTCCTGGAGTTGGAGGTAAGTGAAGCTTGTGTGTCCGTGTCCCCACACCCACTCCCTGGGACCCAGCGGGGCTTCCTGCAGCGCCCAGTGGCCCTGTCCCTCTCTCCACAGCTCGTCCAGCGGATCCAGACGCTGTCCCAGCTGCTCCTCAGCCTCCAGGTACGGGCCCTTTGGGGAGCAGTGGGCCACAGGTGCCCTCCTCCTTCAGGTTGGGGCTGGGGGACAGCCGGGCTCTTCCTAAAGCTGGCCCCTCCCCTCCCCTCCCCCAGGTGGTCATCGCCCAGCAGGACAGCTACGTGGAGATTCAGAAAGCAGCCATCCAGGAGCGCGAGAAGCAGTTCCGGCTGCAGTCGACACGCGGGAACCTGCTGCTGGAGCAGGAGCGGCAGCGCAACTTTGAGAAGCAGCGGGAGGAGCTGGCGGGCCTGCAGAAGCTGCAGGGCCAGCTGCGGCTGGAGCAGCAGCGCTGGGAGCGCGAGCGGGAGCAGCAGCGCCGGGAGCTGGACCAGGCCTCGGCGCGGCAGCAGCAGCGTGAGAGTGAGTTGCTGCGGCTGCAGGAGCGGCTGAACCAAGAGCGCGAGGAGCTGGAGCGCCAGCGCCAGGCCTACCAGCACGACCTGGAGCGGCTGCGCGAGGCGCAGCGCGCCGTGGAGCGGGAGCGGGAGCGCCTGGAAGTGCTGCGCCGCCTCAAGAAGCAGAACACAGCGCCCGGGGCGCTGCCGCCGGAGGCACTGGCGGAGGTGAGCGCCGGCCCCAGGGTGCCTGTGCCTGAGAGCCTGAGTGTGCACGTGCTCTATGCGGGGGGTGCCCAGGGTAGGGGGTAACCGACCCCTCATGAGGCCTCTGCCTGGGTCCCTGAATGTGGCTCTGAATGCCCAGGGCAGAGCCATAGGGTGACTCGGCTCCCCTCCGTCCCGTTCCTTCCGCAGTTGAAGACATCCAGAGTGTCATCTGCAGGCGCCTGGGCAATGCCTACAGCCAGACAGAAGACGTGGGCAGCGCAGGCAGCCCAGGCAAGGGTAAATGGTGCTGCCACCTTCTGGGGACCCCAGCGCTCGGCGACCACAGGAGGGCGTGCCTTTCCCTGGCCTCTGGGCGTTGGCTCTTCAACATCTCTCTGCTGTTTCTAGACCTTCTGTAAACACCAGAGTCAGGTTTCTGGAACTTCCCAGGGCTTGTCAGTCATGTTCTGACAGCAGCACCCAGGCCAGTTTCTGCAGCCCAGGTTCCCTACCCAGCCAGGGGATGAGGTGGGGCCGGGGGCAGGGCAGGTGGACCCGAGGCATCTCACACGCCTGGCTTGGTGTTTCAGACGGCAGTCTTCAGAAGAACACGTGCAGCAGTGACCTCAGCCCCCCAGACTGGCAGGGCCTGGTGAGCAGCCTGGACACGAGACCTGGAGACACCCAGGGGGTCCCCGAGGAAGCCTCGAAGGTGGTACATTGCCTCCTTGGGATGTGCCTGAGCTCAGTACAGTCAGCCCATGTCCTTATAATTATCCTCTGAGGCTGAACAGCCTGTGCTTGGTTTGTCTGCTTTTTCCCTCTTGGGGCAAATAGCAGCCAGTGCTACCCTGCTCGGCAGTGACTAATAGTTAATGTGCAAATGACATGCGGGTTCCTCCCGCAGTCCCCAGGAAGGGCGCGGTGGGAGGCGCACAGGAGGGAGGCAGGGGAGGGCACCCACTCAGGGCAGTGGCCTCATCAGTAGGTGAGAGGTACTAGGGGGGGACCACCAGCTGTCAGTCTACACAGGTGTCCACCTTCCACGGGTGTGACATCACTGGCTGTTCCTCTCTTTGGCTCCTAAGGCCCACCCTTGCCAAGCACTGGTCTGAGTCCCAGCTCTGGGCTCCTCAGAGCCTCTCACATGATGGGCCCACATCCCCACACCCTCCTACCTCCCAGGAACCACCCTCGGCCTCAATTCTCCAGACACCAAGGCTGCACAAGTCAGATGAGCAGTGGGGGTGGGGGGTGGGGGTGGTCTCATGCTAAGGGCATGTCTCATCAATAATAAGTGGTAATAAGTGGGTCCCACTCAGGTCGGATTGGTCTTTAAAAGCTGTGTTGATGCTGTCTCCCCAGGCGGAATCACCAGGTGCAGAACCCGGCCCCCACCCATCTGCAGTCCTGGAGTTGGAGGTAAGTGAAGCTTGTGTGTCCGTGTCCCCACACCCACTCCCTGGGACCCAGCGGGGCTTCCTGCAGCGCCCAGTGGCCCTGTCCCTCTCTCCACAGCTCGTCCAGCGGATCCAGACGCTGTCCCAGCTGCTCCTCAGCCTCCAGGTACGGGCCCTTTGGGGAGCAGTGGGCCACAGGTGCCCTCCTCCTTCAGGTTGGGGCTGGGGGACAGCCGGGCTCTTCCTAAAGCTGGCCCCTCCCCTCCCCTCCCCCAGGTGGTCATCGCCCAGCAGGACAGCTACGTGGAGATTCAGAAAGCAGCCATCCAGGAGCGCGAGAAGCAGTTCCGGCTGCAGTCGACACGCGGGAACCTGCTGCTGGAGCAGGAGCGGCAGCGCAACTTTGAGAAGCAGCGGGAGGAGCTGGCGGGCCTGCAGAAGCTGCAGGGCCAGCTGCGGCTGGAGCAGCAGCGCTGGGAGCGCGAGCGGGAGCAGCAGCGCCGGGAGCTGGACCAGGCCTCGGCGCGGCAGCAGCAGCGTGAGAGTGAGTTGCTGCGGCTGCAGGAGCGGCTGAACCAAGAGCGCGAGGAGCTGGAGCGCCAGCGCCAGGCCTACCAGCACGACCTGGAGCGGCTGCGCGAGGCGCAGCGCGCCGTGGAGCGGGAGCGGGAGCGCCTGGAAGTGCGCGCCGCCTCAAGAAGCAGAACACAGCGCCCGGGGCGCTGCCGCCGGAGGCACTGGCGGAGGTGAGCGCCGGCCCCAGGGTGCCTGTGCCTGAGAGCCTGAGTGTGCACGTGCGTAGGTGGGTGCGTGCCTGCATTTTTGGGACAAAGGAGGAATGTTGACTGCATCAGGCCTACACCAGGCTCTATGCCCAGATGGGACCCTCCGAGCTAAGAGGCTTCAGTTAAGCTGTGCCTGGCCTGGGAGGTGGGCAGGCACGCCAGGTCCATCCAGCCTCCAAAAACCCCACCCCTACCCTGGAGCCTGCAAAGTGTGGGCGGGGGGTGCATGGCACCGTGCTGATCTGCAGGGCACGGGCCCTGCTCAGCACCCCAAGAAGGGCTTCCAGCAGGAACAACAAGTGTTGGGACCTGTCTTCTGTGGCTTTTTCAGACTCAGCCTCTAAGCCACACTCCCAGCTTCAATGGGAACGGGCTGGATGGATCCATGACCCTGACCAAAGCACCAGGGCCCCGACCCAACTCGCTGGTGACCAGTGCAGGGTCCGAGTATGCCGAGCGCCCCGAGGTGGCCCGCAGGGACAGCGCCCCGGCCAAGAGCGACGTGCCCATCCAGCTGCTGAGTGCCACCAACCAGATCCAGAGGCAGGCAGCTGTCCAGCAGCAGATTCCCACCAAGTTGGCAGCCTCCACCAAGGGCGGAAAGGACAAGGGAGGCAAGAACCGGGGCTCCCAGCGCTGGGACAGCTCGGGTGAGTTGGGGCTTCCTGGCGCCCCCTCTTCCCTCCCCTCACCTGGTGCCCTCCTGGCCCCTTACCTCTGGACCAGACACCGGCAGGAAACCCCAGCTGGTGATGGAGCTGAGGCCTACGCCACAAACACAGCCACATACCTGCCCCCAGAGACTTCAGAACTCAGTTCCTGTTCCCACCTTGGCCCTCAAAACTGGGATCAGACACAAGGGAGCACCTTGGTGATTCAGAAATGGGCCTCAGAAACCCTTGTGCAGAGGCAGGAAGTGTGCAGTGACTGACGCTGCTTACCCCCCCCCCCGAGTCCTTGCCCCAGAGCCAGTGTTCCCCAGTAGCAAGGCTCTGGGGCCCTCCTGGGGAACAGGGCCCGGGTCCCAGGAGCCCTGGACTGCAGCATTACAGAGACACTTGTCCAAAGACCGAATGAGTCCAGGGGCCCCTCTGGTTCGCCAGGGGTGTCTGCTCTGGGTTCTGTCAGTGAATTCGGAGCGGCGTCCCTCCCTGGGAACCGCCACTGGAGGAAGTGTGGGCGAGGAGTGGGGTGAGGCCCTGGGCCGAGGTCCAGGTGCTCCGGCACTGGCAGTGAGACCGCAGACCCCAGTATCTTCCACCCTCTTTCAGCCTCGTTTGACCTGAGGCAGCCGCTGCTTAACAAGTTCATGGGCAAAGAAGAGAATACCTCTCGGAACCGCCGCTCGCTGAGTCCCGTCCTGCCCAGCTCCACGCCCCCTCAAGGTGAGCCAGCCCGCCCAGCCCCCTACCCCCTGGCACCCACGGTGCCTGGCTGATGCTAACACCCACCACCCCGTCTCTCTTCCAGACCCCAGCCTCCCAGCCCCGACCCCAGGCCCAGCCGATGTCCCCACCGAGTCCCTCCACCTCAAGTCCTGGGGGTCATCCTTCCTACCTGGGGCCCCATCCTCCACACCAGTCAACAAGGAAGAAACCGGCAAGGAAGACGTCATCTTCTTCTAGGGGCCATGGCTCGGGGTGCAGACCCCTGCCTGCACCGCCCCTCTTCGTGCTCTGTGGCCCCAGCCCACCCCCAGCCCACCCTCTCCCCTTCCCAAGCAGGCCGCCTCTGGCATCTGCCAGGACGGGGCAGGCAGGGCTAGCCTGCTGTCTTGAGGCTACTCGCTCTGAAGGATTAGCAGTGGTGCCTGGGCAACTTTGTAAACCTTTTTTTTTTTTAACCATGAAAAGGAAAGTTTGTAATGGAAGGTTGAAGCAAAGCTAACCCATGGAGCTGCCATCTGCCATCATAGCGCCCCATTCCAGTAGAGGAGAGTCCCACCTGGGCTGTCTTTCCAAGGCAGTGAGCAGGGCCACCAGGAGACCCTGGAGCGAGCCACGATGGCACCAGAAGGGGCCTGGTGGGGTTGGCTCTGTCCACAGAATCGGGCCAAATTGACTTCTAAAGCAGAGACCCGAGTGGGTTCGTGGTGAGCTTCTAGGCCAGGATGTGAGCCCACCCAGGGGTGGCACACAGTTCACCCAGGACAGAAGGCCACAGGGCGGGCAGGGTGGCTGGAGAGGTTGGCCGATGGCATGCCCGGTATGTCCTGCAGGTTTGGAAGTTCGTCCTGAAAGGGGCTGACCAGGAGGGGACAGACCACTGCTCATTTTAATCTGGTGGAGGTTTTTAAAGCCCACTCTTGTCGAAGTTGGTGCTTTCCCAAAGCGCCTCTCAGACTCAACACCCGGGAAGCCAAGCCTCGGCCTTCCACCAGGGCTGGCGCGTGCCTGAGGGTCCCAGCCCCGGATGAAGAGTCCTCCTTCCCTGTGAGGTGGCCCCCAGCTGGCATCCCCAGTTGATGGGCAGATACTTGGGTGACACACAGCAGAGCTTGGAAGGGACCAGTGTGGCCTGGGCGGTCACTGTTGGCAGCGAGTGCACAGACAGCCGCCTCACAGGCACCTCACGTCCAGTAAGCTGTCGCAGGTCATCATCAGTCCCCCAGAGGAGGGTGAGGACCACCAGCCCAGCCTCATGGTGCAGCCGCAGGTGGGGTGGTGCCACGCTTGACAGTGGGCACACCCACATTCCAGCTCTGGCCAAGTGCAGGCTCGGGGCCAGGGAGCATTCCAGCCTTTTCCTGCACCCTATACTCCCCTGCAGAACCCGGTGTCCCGCCAAGCATCAGTGGGAAGACAGGGTCAGGGGTGGAGCAGGAGCCTGGGCACCACGGCCAACGGTGGCAAGGAGCTGACAGCAGTCCCAGAGTGCTCCAGAGGAGCAGCACCTCGCTCCCCCGGGACATGTCTGCCACCCATGCCACACCGGTCCCCACCGTGTTTGGTCCTGAGACGCATCGGGCACTTTAGAAAAGCTGACTTCACATTCCTGTCCTGTTGTGAAGAGGACATTCCTCGGCCCTGTGCCCCCACCCACGGGATCCTCTCTCACCCACCCAGGGGATTCCTGCAGGGCTAAGTTCGATACCACGTGGTGGGAATCAGCCAAGGAGGCTTCCAGGTGGTGCCTGCAGCGCCCATCCCACCAGGACCCCGAGGCCACTCCCAGGTACAGCCCAGTCTTGTTTGTAAAGTTAGGAGTTGAGCAAACATTCCTACTTCCGTGAGGTCTGTGCACATCTTTGTTAATTGTGACCATGACCTTAGTCAACCTGATGATCATTTTTTACAGTGATAGCAGCATTTCCTCACTGGGGGTTATGTCTGAACCATTCTAGAACTTAAGACCTGGCTCTAGCAATAAACGTGTCTAAGGGGAACTGACCAGAGTCACTTTCTTTGGGGTTTTGTTTTAGGATAACCTGCCCAAACTTCAGTGCTGCAGTCTGCATGCCGGGGGCCAGGGGCACTCACACCCTCTGTTTTGCTAGGACCTTGGGGAGCCCTGGACACCAGGCCCAAGGCCTGCTTGATGACCAGGCTGTGATTCTCCACCTCTCCTGGGGGGGCAAGTGTAGGGAGGCAGGGACATGTCCCAGGCCAGTAACAGCCCTCACCCTCACCCCCACTTGGCATCAGCTCAGACTAGTGACAGGATGGACTGCACAGACAACCCAGGCCAGGCAGCCTGCTCTGGTCCCGGTGAGGAAGCCCCAGACCGTGATTCCACCTGGACAATCAAGGCTGGAGGCAGTAGCAGTGCCGAGGTAGCTGTGGGGGCCCCCCAGTCTCCTGTGCTGGCTGGGTCCCCACCCATTTAGGCTGTCCCCCCACCATGGTCCCGGGATGTCAGCCTCCTTGACAGGGGGGACTGTCCTGGCTTCTGGACCTGTCAGTCTCCCTCCTCAAACGAGCCTAGTTTGCCATAAACATGCTCCCCCACATCCCATGAGAAAGCTGTTGATGCCCCTGGGCTTGGTCCCCTGGAATCATCTTGCTTCACCCCAACCTATAACTGAGCTGCCAGCCCAGGGAAGGGCACCAGGCAGGGGACACAGCCACATGACTGGCAGTGCCAGCAGCTGTATCCCAGCCCTGCTGCCCAGGCCCTCAGGGATGCCAGCCCCTGGGGTACCTGTGACCTGCCGTATCACACACACAGGTGTTCACGTGCTTCCCTAGCAAGCACGCTGCCTTGCAGGTGTTAACTCAGAGTCTTCAGACAGGCAGGTGCCACTCTCACCCCCACCCCAATCTCACAGGTCCCCTGGGTGCTCGGAAGGCAGAGGGAAGGGGGAGAGTGACCTGGCCCAGCCTCCTAACCCAGAGGGAGCCCCCCAGATGGACGGGGCAGGGGTGTCCTTGTGTCCTGTGAGACCCTGAGCAGCCCCACACCCCAGCTGTTGCCCACCACTCTTTGTAAAAGAACAAAACATGGTTGAAACCACAGGCTTCAGGGCCTATAAACACGACCCTTCATTGGCTCTTCCAGGGGCCAGTGAGGGAGGGGCAGGCGTGGGCCGCCCACCACCTACCAGTATCACCTGAGGCCACACGTGCACATGGCCTCTCAAACCCCAGACTGGAAACAAACTGGTCCCTTCTTGCCCCCTGTGCTTTCACAAGCTGGGAGCCTCAGGTGTCTCCAGTGATGATGCTCAGGGCCCTCGAAATGCCCTGAAGGGACCACGGCAGCCCTGATTCCACGCCGTGGCTGTGAGATGCTTCACCCATGACAGGCACCCTGTGATGCCTGGGAGCTTGAGACCCAGACAGGGCCTGGCAGAGGAGGCAGCATCCATGGCCAGCCAAGGGTGCCCAAGCCCATGGGTTGGGAAGGAAGGACTGCCCTCTGTGGCTGAGTCTCCTGGGGTCAACAGGCTGCGTTTGCAGCATCGGAAGGGAAGGTGGGCTGGGGGGTGGTGCTTCCCGCTGCAGCTCCAGCCCACAGGCTGAACCCTAAATAAGACCCGGGGGTGCCCCTGACCGCTGGAGAGAGAGGGGTGAGAATAAGCACACAGAGACACAGGGCTTAGGAATCAGCTCACACCTGACCTGCTACCATCACCACCTCATTTAATTGATCCTCACTTCACATTCCTCAGGCCCAACCTGGCTGCCCTGCTCGCCTTTATTGCACACAGGACTGTGGCCTGCAAGGGGCAAGTTCCTCTGCAAGTGAGTCTTCGGGGTCTTTCTGCTCCATCCCTGCTGAGGCAGCACCTGGGGGACCTCAGCCCCCAAGCCCACCCCTCCGGGGGCTGGAACCCCAGACTGCTCTGGGTGTCCTCTAGCCACACCGTCCTCCCGGCATCTGGCCACGACCTGCTGGATTAGAGAGCCACCCGTCCTGGGCAATCACGCTCCACGGGAAGGGCCCCTGTTGGGGTTCTGGCGCCCCTATCCGTCAGGGGGTGGTGTTGGCCGGGCCACCTGCCTGGACTGCCTGGTACACGCTGAGGAGTGACGAGACGGTGCCCAGGAGGCCCACCAGCCACTGAGGGAAGCGGCCGGCCCACAGGACACCCGGCGGCAGCCAGTGCACTGCGTTGGCCAGGTCCGCCAGGTTGCTCAGGAGGGTCAGTACCTCCGAGCAGATCTGGGTCTCCACGGTTCTCCGCTTGCCCCGGGTCAGCCGGCTGGGGGAGCAAAGGGCAAGGAGTGCTGGGGAGGGCGGAAGACCAGCGGGCTGCGACCATCACATCCACCAGAGGGAGCCCACAGTGGGAAGCAGAGTCTCAGGTCCACGGGCGGGGGGAGGGGAAAAAGGGAGGGGTGAGCAGCTTCCGGGCCTGTGCTGGGCACCTGCTTTACCCTGCATTCTTTCCCAGGATGAGACAGTGACTGGCCTTGGTCCTCAGGACACTGACTCCACCTCAGATCATCCTCCCAGACCCAGTCCCAGCCGTGAAGGCTCAGGCCTGGAGTCCCAGCTCTGCCACTTCCTGCCTAGGGGCCCCCAGCTAGCCTCAGTTTCCCCATCTGTAAAAGAGCTCCCATTCCCCGGGGGGCCGCAGCGATGCACCAGTGGGAGGGGAAAAAGGGAGGGGTGAGCAGCTTCCGGGCCTGTGCTGGGCACCTGCTTTACCCTGCATTCTTTCCCAGGATGAGACAGTGACTGGCCTTGGTCCTCAGGACACTGACTCCACCTCAGATCATCCTCCCAGACCCAGTCCCAGCCGTGAAGGCTCAGGCCTGGAGTCCCAGCTCTGCCACTTCCTGCCTAGGGGCCCCCAGCTAGCCTCAGTTTCCCCATCTGTAAAAGAGCTCCCATTCCCCGGGGGGCCGCAGCGATGCACCAGCACCTAGCACACATCAGCCCCCCACCCCCACCCAGCAGAGCCTGCATGCATGGGGCAGGGCAGTGACTGAGCACCGCCCTGACTGGGCAGACTGGCCGGGGACCCTGGCTTGCCGGAAGAAGTCTTCTAGAGGAACCGTGGACGACGTACCTGGTGAGGGCTTCCGGGGGGTTCCTCAGCCTATGTCTCAGCTTCAGGACCATCCACAGAGACCTGCAACACCACACAGAATGGGGTGGGAGCACCTGGGTAGGGGGTCACCAGGTAAATGGGGTCCGGATGGGTGCAAAGCCTGTCCACTCCCTCCCTACAGACACACCCTGGACACTGGCTGGGCCTGTCTGAAGGCAGTCTAGACAACCCTCTGGGTCCCCAGGGCTGGATCTGCAGGCTGGGGAAGCAGCCACCAGATGGGCGTCCTCCAGTGCTCCCTCCAGCCTTTTTGCTCCCTGCAGCCTGGGCAGGTGACTCTCCGGCACCCTGGGGCCTTAGGAACCCCTGGTCATGATGTTGTTCAGTTGCTCAGTTGTGTCCAGCTCTTTGTGACACTATGGTCTGCAGCACACCAGGCTTTTCGGTCCTTCAACAGCTCCTGGAGTTTGCTCAAAGCTGTGTCCACTGAGTCATGATGAGCACACACCAAATGCTCCGCAGCCCCCATACCCTTGCTCACACCAAATACAGAGACACGATGGGATAACTGGCTGCTCTAAAGTGAATGGAGGACTTCCCTGGTGGTCCAGGGGTTAGACTCCGCCTGCCAATGCAGGGGACGTGGGTTCAATCCCTGTTCCGGGAAGATTCCACATGCTGAGGGGCAGCCCAGCCGGTGAGCCAACTACTGAGCCCACACGCTGCAACTGCTGAAGCCTTCATAGCCCCTAAAGCCCTTTCTCCACAAGAGAAGCCGCTGCAGTGAGAGGCCCGACCACTGCAACTAGAGCAGCCCTCGCACAGCAACGAAGACCCAGTGCAGCCACAAATAAGAGACGTTTCCCATATAAAAAGCACCCAAAAAGGTATTCAATGCAAAACAACATGAATGGGAGAACAGGCAGCGCATATTCACCCTGAAAATAGGATTTTTAGGGCAGTGGAAATACTTTAGTGGTGGGTACACGTTATCATACGTTTGTCCAAACTCAAAGTGCAACACAGAGCGTGAGCCCTGATGTAAACCACGGACGTGGGGTGAGTGTGCCATGTCAGCGTCGGTTCATCGACTGACACGTGTCGGGCCGTGGTGCCATGTGGATGGTGGGGAAGTCTGTGTGTGTGGTGGGTACCTGCGAAAACTCTGCTTCCGGTTCAGTTTTGCTGTGAACCTAAAACTGCTCTAAAAAACAGTCTATTTAAAAGAAAAAAAATTAAGGGAACCAAAGCAGCCCTGAAAGCAGGAATGGGAAGTCTCTTGGGGCCGCAGGTCACAGGGCAGCCTCAGAAGAGACTGTGGCCTCACAGCACTCGGAGCCCACGGGGTAAGGGCAGTGCCGATAGAAAGACAGGACCAGCTCCACAACAGCCACCGAGGCTGTGAGGGGAGCCGACGTTGAAACGGAGCCGTGTCCCCTGACCAGGAGAGCAGACACAAGTGAAAGCGTGTCAGCACGGCGTCCGAAACAAAGGCCATTGGGGCTGACACGTGTGCACTGCTGCTGCTGCTGTTTCGTTGCTCAGTCATGTCCGACTCTTGGCGACCGCATGGACCGTAGCCCGCCAGGCTCCCTGTCCATGGGATTCTCTAGGCAAGAGTGCTGGAGTGGGCTGCCATCTCTCCTCCAGGAGATCTTCCCGACCCAGGGATCAAACCCGCATCTCCTTCTTGGCAGGTGGATTCTTTACCACTGAGCCACCTGGGAAGCCCACTCAGTTCAGTTCAGTTGCTCAGTCGTGTCCAACTCTTTGTGACCCCATGGACTATAGCCTACTACGCTCCTCCGTCCATGGGATTTTCCCCAGGCAAGAGTACTGGAGTGGGTTGCCATTTCCTTCTCCAGAGGATCTTCCTGACCCAGGGATTGAACCCAGGACTCCCACACTGTAGGCAGACACTTTACCCTCTGAGCCACCAGGGAAGCCCACTACTATATATAAAGTAGATAACTAATGAGAACCTACTGTATAGCTAAGGAACGCAGTGCTCTGTGGTAAATGGGAAGGAAATCCAAAACAGAGGGGGTCCATGTATACATTCACTTTGCAATACAGCAGACACTAATACAACATTTTAAAGCAACTAAACTCAAAAAAAAAGTTTTGTTTTTTAAATCAAAGACTGGAGAAAATCACCAAAGTATAAAGAGAAAGGGTCTCTGGGTTGGATAGTGAGTGACCTGAATCTTCCACTTTGGGGTCTGCTCCTTTTCCAGACCATCTACAGTAAACACATCACTAGGGTGAGGGGGAGACAAGCGCTACTGGATATCAGTGTATGCCCAGGGACAAGGGACAGCAGATGAGGGCACTTGGCCCCCAGCCTCGAGGTCAGGGGCTGCCCCACATCCTTCAGGGATCTAAGAGACCTTTGCCCCAGGAAACAGGGGCACTGGAGGTCCTGCTTCACCCATGCTTTCTGGGCCAGGGGGCTCTGAACAAACCCACTCAGCAAATCGGCAGAGGGGAAGAAACCTTTAAAGTTTTAGAGACCTTGTGGTTTGTGGGAGCACGGAGCCAGTCTGGAAACTCCCGGCTACTTCGTCTGAGGTTTGCTGATGACAGTGCAAGCAGGACAGGAAAGGCAGCCACGCCAGCCACTTCTGTCCACGCCCCCCAAGTCATTTTCTTCTTCCTGGGTCTGGTAGGCACAGTCACGGGCCCCCGCCCCCAGAGATTCCCACATCCTAATCCCCAGGCTTATGATGTGAGTGTGTTCCCTTCCACAGCAAAAACGACTCTGCAGGCCTTCCCTGGTGGTGCAGTGGGTAAGAGTCCACCTGGCAATGCATGGGACACAGGTTCGATCCCTGGTCTGGGACGATCCCACATGCCTCAGAGCAGCTAAGCCTGTGCACCGAAACTACTCAAGCTCTCATACCTAGAGCCCCGGCTCTGCAACAAGAGAAGCCACCACACCTCAGAAGAGAAGACTGCACACCACAACAGAGGAGCCTCCGCTCACCACAACTAGAGAAAGCACAGCAACAAAGACGCAGCACAGCCAAGAATAAATGCAGAGATTTTTTCAAAAAGGAATTTGCAGATGGAACTGAGTTAAGGGTGTGGACATCAGAGATGATATGGGGTAGGGGAGTGCCGTCACAGGGGTCCTCAAAGGAGGGAGGAGGAGGCTCAGAGTCAGAAAAGGAGTTGTGACAGGAGACGCAGAAGCTGGAGTGACGGACACGGTTCAGTGATGGAGGGAGGGGCTGCGAGCCGAGGAATGCGGGCGCCTCTAGCAGCTGGAGGGCTTCCCAGGTGGTGCCAGTGGCAAAAGAACCTGCCTGCCAGTGCAGATGTAAGAGCTGCAGGTTTGATCCCTGGGTCGTGGAGGAAGCAGGGCACAGCAACCCACTCCAGTATTCCTGCCTGGAGAATCCCATGGACAGAGGAGCCTGGCAGGCTACAGTCCTTAGAGTCGCACAGAGTTGGACACAACTGAAGCGACTTAGCACGCACACACGCACACTAGAAGCTGGGAAGGCCGAGAACAGACTCCCTCAGAGCCCCTAGGAGGAACACAGGCCTGCCCACACTTGGATGTTAGCCCACTCAGAGCCATTTTGGACTTCTAACCTCCGAAACTGTTAAGATGATCAATTTGTGTTGCCAGAGTCAGACACGACTGAGCGACTGAACTGAGAGCTGCCAAGTTTGTGGGAATCCATTTCAGCAGCTGCAGGGGATGGACACAATGAGGGATGACAAGAGGGGGAAAGGCAGGAGAGGCCAAGACAGTCCCACCCCACCACCCCTAACCCACCTGCCCACCTGCCCAGGCTATGTCAGGGGCTCCCTTCCAGTTTCCTGATGGGCAGCATCGCTGCTTACCTAGCAACTCCCAGGAGCAGGGAGAGGCCCCAGAGGGTGGTGCTCAGTGTCCACCACCGGGCAGAGTCCACGTGGAGGATCTTGGCATCGGCAGCCCAGGCGACATGCTCACAGGGGTAGTACAGCTGGTCGGCCAGGTTGCTCAGGATGGACACGCAGCGGACAAACACATCCTCTTCCTGCAGGAATAGAAGAGAGTGGGGGCTCGGGCTGTACCAGGGGGCAGTCACAGGGCAAGGTCCAGGCCAAGCAGGCTGGCTCATGGCTGGCACTGTGGGAGAAGAAAGGCCTGATTTCTCAGTGTGGTCACCTCTGCCCAGTAGAGCAGCTGATCTCAGCTCCACTGCCCTGTGGGATCCCTGCATGTGTGTGCTAAGCTGCTTCAGTTGTGTCCTCATTGCGACCCCACGGACTGTAGCCCACCAGGCTCCTCAGTCTATGGGATTTCCCGGGCAAGAATACTGCAAGTGGGTTGCCATTTCCTTCTCAAGGGGCCCCTCCGGACCCAGGGATCAAACAGATGTCTCCTGCATCTCCTGCATTGGAGGGATTCTTTACCATTGCACCACCTGGGACACCTCAGGGGATGCCTGGGGAGCTTCACAAACCCCACTCAGCCCCCAGTCCCGGGGGTTCTGCCTCACCAAGGCTGAGGTGGGCCCTGGCACCAAGAATTTTTTTTTAAGTTCCCGGATGATTCCTGTGGAGGACAACCAGAGATGCCCTGCATCAGGGCATTCCCAGTTCCTGTGTATGGGTCTCAGGCTCAGGACCCTGAGGAGGGGAGGGGAGGGAACCCTGCAGAGAACCCTGACCAGGCAGAGCTGCTGGCTGGCCTGCTGGGTTGCCACAAACCCAGTGCCAGCTTGAAGCAGGCACAACGCTCACTGCAAGGCTTGGGTCACCTCCCCCAGATCAGGCAGCAGTGAGCACCCAGCAAGGCAAGGCCGGTTGAGGCTATAGGAGCCTCTTCCCTGGGCCCCCGAGGCCCCCTCCAGGCCTCCAAGTTGGTCCAGTCTCTGGCCAAGTCCTTCACTTCCCTGACTGTAACCATGTCATCCTCGCTGCCTGCCGTGTCCTTCCCCTCCTCTGTCTTCCCTGTCTAGCCCTCTCCTTCCTGGTAGCCAGCTGTTGTCCTGCCTCCCTCTGGGTGCTGAACCCCACTCCAGCACTCCCATCCCATCTGGGACCTTCTGGGGTGTCCCAGCATACTTCATCCCTCTGTAAGGATGGGGGTCGCTCCACCAGTGTTTTCTGAGAAGCTGCAAAGACCTGGGGCCCTATGCTGGGGAAGAGGCAGGAGTAGAGGGCACTCAACCAAGGAGGGTTCTTGTTCTGGCTAAGGGATATACAAGATGCAGAGAGCGCCACCCCCCACAACCTAGGGACTTAGGGGAGTCTTCACAGAGGAGATGGTTGGGGGGACAGTGCAGGGAACATGCCCCCATCAAAGAAGCTGGGAGATGGGTGTCAACACAGGAGGAAGGCCCAGGCAAATCCTTGAGATTGGGGATAATCAGGCCATGGGCACTGGGGCAGGATGGGGGGGCATCTGAGCAAGTGAGTCTTGGAGGAGACCCCTGGAGAGTCGGGGGAAGGGCAGGGCAGCCCAAGAAGGGGGCATAACTCAGCCCATCCCCTGGGAGAGCAAGATCACATTCCCTGCTGCCCCCTTCCCAGGTGAGGAGCATCGCTCTAGACCCACTGGTGACATGATGAGGTTCTGTTGTATCTGCAAGATCTTATAAATAATCTACGTGTCCAAGGGGACCTGTTCAGTAAGTCACCATCCGGCTATACATGTGTACCCTGAGGCCCTAAAGAAGGAAGGAGCTTCTTTTGGTTTTTGTTTTTTTGCCAAGGCACATGGCTTGAGGGGATGTTAGTTCCCCAAATGGGGATTATATTCAGGCCCTCTAGAGTAAGGGGCTTCTCAGGTGGCGCAGTGGTAAAGAATCTGCCTGCCAGTGCAGGAGATGCAAAAAATGCGGATTAGATCCCTGGACTGGGAAGATCCCCTGGAGGAGGAAATGGCAACCCACTCCAGTATTCTTGCCTGGAGAATCCCATGGACAGAGAAGCCTGGATGGCTACAGTCCATGGGGGTCACAAAGAGTTAGACACAACTGAGGACGCACTCTTCTGTGGCAGTGAAAAGTGCTGAGTCCTAACTGCTGGACCACCAGGGAATTCCCAGAAGGAGCTTATTTTGGACTGATATGGAATGACCTCCAAGTTGCACTGTTTCATGAAAAAACAAGTGGCAGAAGAATAAATTTCATGTAACTATTAATGCAAGCAAAGCACAGGTGCAGGAAATCTCATGAAAAAAACACAAGAGGCTGACAGCAGTGGCTGCCTCCGAGGAGGAAAAATGGTGACCAAAGGGTCAGGAAGAAGACTTCTTAATTACACAGTCTTTGGAAATGAGCTAATTTGTTTAAGTGAAATTGAAATGAGAACGTCTGATCGTCTCAAAAAAAGTAAAATGGAAAAATAATAAACCGCCCATATTGTTGCCTTTGTAAAGGCCAGTCCATAAGATGCCAACTTCCCAGGGTCCGCATCCCTTCCCTGGAGCCCCACACACCCCCATTACCTTTGCCCCCAGGCCGTACTGCTTAGTGTAGACAAACATGGCCGCATCATCAAAGAGTCGCAGGACCGTCCTGCAGTGGCTGAGCTGGGAGGACAGTGCCAACAGGCGCATCCCCACTTCTGACCCGGCAGGACATTGTTCCACCAGGACCCCGCCCACCAGCTGGCAGCAGTAACCCAGTGTTCGGATCTGTGGGAAACCAGAAGCAGTCAGTAGGATTGAGCCGATCACCCCTGACCTGGCCTCGGGCCTTGGGGGATCAAACAGGAAGAAGACTCTCAATCAAACTCCCAATAGAAAGTTGAAAGATATTTGTAGGTGGGATACATGGAGACACCTGACATCATTGTGCAAAAGGCTCTGTGAGATTAGATTGACAGGTATACACTATTGATACTATGTGTAAAACAGATAACTGGGTGTGTTGGTCGCTCAGTCATGTCCGACTCCTCGAGACCCCATAGACTGCAGCCTGCCAGGCTCTTCTGTCCATGAGGATTCTCCAGGCAAGAATACTGGAGTGGGATGCCATTCCCTTCTGCACAGGATCTTCCCAACCTAGGGACTGAATCTTGATCTCCCACATTAGACGGATTCTTTACTATCTGAGCCACTAGGGAAGCCCAAAACAGATAACTAATGAGAACCTACTGCGTAGCTCAGGGAACTCTAGTCAGTTCTCTGTGGTGACCTGAATGAGAAGGAAGTCCCGGATGGAGGAGATATATGTATATGGATGGCTGATTCATTCTGCTGTTTGGTAGAAACTAACACAACATTGTAAAGCAACTATAGATTCCAATAAAAATCAGTTTTTAAAAGAAAAGGCACTGTGGAGACTCAGGGTGTGCTGGCTCTAGGCTCTTCTGTCCATGAGGATTCTCCAGGCAAGAATACTGGAGTGGGATGCCATTCCCTTCTGCACAGGATCTTCCCAACCTAGGGACTGAATCTTGATCTCCCACATTAGACGGATTCTTTACTATCTGAGCCACTAGGGAAGCCCAAAACAGATAACTAATGAGAACCTACTGCGTAGCTCAGGGAACTCTAGTCAGTTCTCTGTGGTGACCTGAATGAGAAGGAAGTCCCGGATGGAGGAGATATATGTATATGGATGGCTGATTCATTCTGCTGTTTGGTAGAAACTAACACAACATTGTAAAGCAACTATAGATTCCAATAAAAATCAGTTTTTAAAAGAAAAGGCACTGTGGAGACTCAGGGTGTGCTGGCTCACGTCACTGAGTGGCACAGTCTTTGGAGACACGTGATAGGGATGAGGAAAAAAAAAAAACGACCCATATCTTACCTCCTAGATTCTTTTTCCCAGCAGGCAGGAAGGCTATTTGCATCTACCTGGCTGGACCAAAGTCCGTGGCTGGGTTGTGACTTAGGAAGGTGAGCAGGCCTCAACCCAGTGAACAAAAGGATGATTTGTTTGCCTTACTTTAGTGAGAAGGAACCCAGTGGTGATCTCAGGATCAGTGGGTGATCTGGAGCATGGTGAACAGGGTCTGCTTCCCCACCCTCACATCTTTATTTCATCTGCTTTTCAGAAGTTGCTTTTTCCTGTTGTTTTATATATTACTTTTACTTGGAATTCCTTTCCGCACCTTTGTAAGGGCAAAAACACTGCATTTTAAGTCCACTTTGTTGTTGTTTAGTCACCAAGTCATCTCCGACTCTTGCAAACCCATGAACTGTAGCCGACCAGACTCCTCTGTCCATGGGATTTCCCAGGCAACAATACTGGGGTGGGGTACCATTTCCTTCTCTAGTGGATTTAGAACCTGAATACTCAATCAGAGAGGATTTGCCTAGAACCTAAATGTCCAGCCACTGGTACATTCCCTGGTACAACTGGAATGCCTATCTGTAAGAGATTGATTGGGACAAGCTCAGAGTCCGACCTCAGCGGCCTGGAAGGAACAATCTAAATGACCAATCTGAGCTGAGCGGAAGGTCAGAACCTAAACATCCAGCCACAGGGAAAGCAGTGCAAAATCTTATATTCCCATATTAGATTTCCACAACCGAAGAACTAACTCCAGTGGCTTAGTATGATCCTAAATGTCCAAACATGGGTTTGTTTGGCATGAGAATGTCTGGCCAGGCCGAACTGGCCAGAGCAACCTAAGTGCCCAACTTCAGGGGATTTAGTCAGAACCCAAATGTCCAGCCTTAAGGGAGCCCTGCCACATCCCATGTTCTCATACGACATTGTCTGGGACCAGCTTCAGCGGTCCGGCTGGATTCAAATGTACAAACGTGAGGATCTGGCTGGTACTGTGAATGTCCAGTCGTTGGGGTGGCGGGAAGAACCTACATGTCCACCGCTAGGGGACAGAGCATCTGTCCTGGGGGGATCCTGAGTGACCCCGCTCCCTCTCTGGCCTCAATGTCCGGGTCTCTGGGTTTTGGCCGGACTCCAGGACCTCTGGCCTCGCTCCATCCCAGCCTCACCAGGCGATCGCGACCCCTATAGGACTCCAGCGACGACGCCAGATCGCTCAGGGCCACCATAGCGACTCCGCCGTGACGACACCGTGACGTCAGTTCGCCGCGCCAGGGGGCGGGCCCGGCGCAGGCGGGGCGGGGTACGTTGCTGGGAGCTTTGTGCGCAGGCGCTGGCGCGACCCTTTGTCCGGGACTCTGCCCTTTGTCTGCTTCTGGGAGCAATGAGGTTTCAGCTTTGGGACCTCTACTTGTGGTTTCTCCCGGCCCTGTGCACCTAGGTGGACGGTCTGAGGTCGCTACCCATGTTTTCAAAGTTAACCAGTTACACGCACACATAAAGATTCCAAGCAAAAGCACCAACCTGTTTGCTGTGGTCCAAGAAGAAAGTTTTCTAATTTTTCTGCTTCACCCTTTCTGCGTTGTCGGCTTGTCTTTAGAGAGCATGGTTTGCTGTTATGTCCTGTAAGGCAGTTTTAAAAAGGAAACTTTGGGGAATTCCCTGGTAGCCTAGTGGGGTGGGACGCTCTGCTTGGACTACAGGGAGCGCAGGTTCCATTCGTGTTTCCGCACGCCTGCGTGCTCAGTAGTCCGCCTCTGCGGACCCCATGGACTCTAGCCCGCCCGGTTCTCAGTGGGATTTTCTGGGCAAGAATACTGGAGTGGATTGCCATGCCCTCTTCCAGGGGATCTTCCCAACCCAAGGGTCAAACCCGCATCTCCTCCATCTCTTGCATTGGGAGGCGGATTCTTTACCACTGAGCTACCTGGGAAGCCCAAGTTCCTGCATGCGTGCATAAGTAAACTAGTCCCCTTAAAAAAAGAGAGAGAAATGCATGGAACTGGTCTAGAACAGACAAAAATCTGATAACTGGAATATCCCCGGAGGATAACTGGGTGGCTGATGTTGACTGAAATAAAAACGCACACCATGAGAGCTTTGTTTTTCAGTTTTATTGGGGGTTTTACTGAGGGCTATAACCCAAGAGATCTCAGGAAGAGTTGAGCGGAAGGTCTGCACGTGTGTGATTTTGGAGATTATGTGTAATCACGCATCCCAGTGGAAGGTTGTTTCTGGTTACAAAGAGCACATACTGCAGTTAATTATTTTAGTGCTTTTCTAAGTGGGGGAAGATGGACAAGAATCCACTCATAAAATTTTTTTCCTGAAAACATCTTTACTATCTGAAGACCTGTCCAGTCAGTTTTCCCAGAGCAGAGAGCAGCTCGTTTCTGATCCTCCACCTGGAACTCTTTTCAGGGAGTGTTAAAGGTCAGTGACTGAATGGCCAATGACTCAATCCTTGTGGAGCCAGATGGCCAGCCATTAGTTATCACTGAGAAGAGATTAAATGTTCACCTTTGTACTGTTTTGTAGTCTTTGAATTTTGTGCCATCAGCATGCACTAGCTGGAAAAAAAATCAAAAACACTAATTTTTGTTTGACTTAGTATGAATAGAATGCCAGCTTCCTATTTTATATTCACTCAAAACTTTGATAGAGTTCCATGTATTTTGGCATCTACCATTACTGCTAAAAGTCTAGAAAGTTTATTATCTTAGTGATTTTAAAAAAAATTTTTGAAAGAGGCTTGAAACTTCTAATCCAGTTCTGAGAATAAAAGGAAATACACGGCATTGGGAGATCGTGTACATCTGTGGCTGATGCATGTCAATGTATGGCAAAACCAATACAGTATTGTAAAATAGAATAAAGTATTTAAAAAAAAGAAAAAAATAAAAGGAAATACTATGTTGTAAAAAAAAATCAAAGCACAGGGAATTAACATGTGATACACTATTATTAACTAATACACAGGTTTTGTTCAAATTTCACAAAATTTTGTGTTACTGTGCATTTGGTTTCATACCTTATTCAAGATTCCACATTGTATTTAGTTACATTGAGCAGCTTCAGCTCCATGCAACAAATTCTTTTCATTTTTATTCTATCACAAATATTTTCTAATTTTCTTTGTTATGGCTTCTTAGATTCACCCATCATTTAAAACTGGACATTTAATTTCCAAATACATGGAGTTTCTAAAATATCTTTGATATTAATTTCTCACTTTGATATTAATTTCTCACTTAAATGCTTTCTTCTCTGCAATCACCCTGTGTTTTTTCAGTCTTGTAATTTTACTGAGGCTTTCAGTGGCTAAGTCAAAGATCTCTCTTGGTCAATGTCACATTACAGTTAAAAATATGTGGTTTATTTTCAAATATCTTTTGATATTAATTTTCTCACATAATTCCACAGTGATAAGAGAACAAATAGATTCTGTATAATTTCAGTACCTTTAGATCATGAAATTTTTGCACCTTGTTTTATGTCCCTGGATATGTTCCAGGGTCTCCTAGGTTATAATCTATGGGAACTTGAACAGAATTTGTATCCTACTGTTGTGTGAAGATTGCTTAAATCTTAGTTATGTTGAATTGGCTCATAGTCCTTTTCAGATCTACTATATCCTTCTCTCTGCAACCCCATGGACTATACAGTCCATGGAATTCTCCAGGCCAGAATACTGGAGTGGATAGCCGTTCCCTCTCCAGGGGATCTTCCCAACCCAGAGATCGAACCTAAGTCTCCTGCATTGCAGGCAGATTCTTTACCAGCTGAGCCACAAGGGAAGCCCACTATATCCTTCTACTTCTCTATATATTCATTCTATTGATTTTTGAGAGTTTGATATTGGAACTCCAACTAAAAATCTTAATGTATCTACTTTAAAACATAATTGTAAGATATAGTGAAACTATATGTGTTAATAACCTTGTTCTATATTTTCCAAATCTCCGGTAAATGTATTACCATACTTTCATAATTTAAAAAATAAAAAGAGAAAAAAATAAACGACATTCTTTCAAAGAGGTAACATAGCCTGTTTCCTTTCACTGTTTAAGGTTTGTTTATTTTATTTTTGGGCTGCACTAGGTCTTTGTTGCTTGGCACAGGCTTTCTGGGGTTGTGGAGAGTTGCTGTGGGAGGGCTTCTTACTGCTGTGCATTCTCAGGTTGCAAGCGGGCTCTAGGGCACAGGCTCAGTAGTCATGTCACGTGGGCTTAGTTGCTCCGCTGTCGTGTGGATCTTCCTGAACCTGGGATCAAACCTGCATCCCTCGCTTTGCAAGGCAGATTCTTAACCGCTGGACCACCACTGAAGCCCTCTTTGTTTCTTTTTTAATTGAGGTGAAATTCACATGACTGAGAGCTCAGTTGGTAAAGAATCTGCCTGCAATTCAGGAGACCCAGGTTTAATTTCTGGGTTGGGAGAATCTGCTGGAGAAGGGATAAGCTACCCACTCCAGTATTCTTGGGCTTCCCTTGTGGCTCAACCAGTGAAGAATCCACCTGCAATGCGGGAGACCTGGGTTTGATCCCTGGGTTGGGAAGATCCCCTGGAGAAGGGAACAGCTACCTTCTCCAGTATTCTGGCCTGGAGAATTCCATGGACTGTATAGTCTGTGGGGTCATAAAGAGTCAGACACGACTGAGCGACTTTCACCCTCACTCACATAGCAAAAAGTTCACCATTTTAAGATGTACAGTTCTGTGGCATTTAGAACATTCACGTGTCATGCAGACATCCCACCTTGACAGTTTTCATCACCGTCAAAAGAAACCCTGTCACTCTTCCCTGCCGTCACACTGTTCCTCCTCCCTCAGTCTCCAGCAACCACCCTTCGCTGTCTGTGTCTACTGATTTACCTATTCTGGACATTCCTTATAAATAGAATCATGTAATATGTGAACATTTGTGTCTGGCTTCTTTCACTGACCCTGTTTTTTAAGTTCTCCACATTGCGCATGTCTCAACAGTACTTGATTCCTTTCGTGGGTGAATGAGATTCCATGCTCTGGCTATATCATATTTTTATCTGCTCACTGGTTGATGGACACTTGGATTGTTTCCACCTCTTTTTCTGTTTGTTTGGTTTTTTTTTTTTTGCTACCCTGGGTCATTGTTCCGGCTGGAGGCCTTTCTCTAGTTGCAACAGGCAGAGGCTACTCTCTGGTTGCAGTGTGAGGGCTCCTCACTGCAGTGGCCTCTCTTGTTTCAGAGCACCCGTTCTAGGGCGAGCGAGCTTTAGTAACTGTAGCACGCAACTCAGTAGCTGCGGCTCACCGGCTTCGTTGTCCCTGAGCGTGTTGCCCTTCGGAATCTTCCTGGACCAGGGATTGAACTCTGTCCTTTGCATTGGCAGGTGGTTTTCCTAAACACTGGACCTTCAAGGAAGCCTCGTTTCCGCCTTTTGACTCTTGTGAACAGTGCCGCTGTGAACATGGTATATATATACTTGTTCTAGTCTCTGCTTCCAGTTCCTACCTACGAGAAGAATTGCCGGGCCATTCTGCTATGTTTGACTTTTTAAAGAAATATTTATTTGTTTATTTGGCTATGCCAGGTCTTAGCTGTGGCACGCAAACTCTTAATTGCAGCATGTGAGATATAGTTCCCTGACAAAGGATCAAACTTGGGCCCCCTGCATTGGGAACACAGTCTTAGCCACTGGACCACCAGGGAAGTCCCCATGTTTGACTTGATGAGGAACCACTAATCCATTTTTCACAACGGCTGCACCATTTTACATTCCCACCCACAATGCACAAGGGTTCCGATTTCTCCACATTCTTGCCAACACTTGGACTATTCGTTTTAATAATACATTTTATTTAACCCAACGTGCAAAAATATTGTCATGCCAGCTTGGGATTCATCCAGACTAATGTACACACATACCACCTAATCCTCTCACCTCCATTCTCTTCTCATAGTTCATCGGCTTTCTTTGTCCTCTTCTTAGTCAACTCAGGAAATTCCTCTACATACATTCCTCCTTTGCAAGATTGCATCTGCTCTCCTATTTTTCCCAAGGCTAAAATAATAAATAAGAGTCAAGGAAAGATAAGCTGGCTTACCAGTAAGGAGACACCAAAGAGCCTATCTCCTGCTGACCTGAAGTGGTATCTCATTGTGGTTTTGTTTTGCATCGCCAATGATGCTGACTGGTTTCCTTTTTTTGAGAAACAAATACATTTCCTCTTGATTTAGATACATATCACTCACCCAGCCTGATTCACTCATATCCAGCCACGCTGCCTTTCTCCTGTTCCTTGTAGTTGCAGCGCATTTTGCACGTGCTGTTGGCTCTGCCCGGAAAGCTCTCCTTTCAGATGCTCGTCCGGCTCCCTCTCACACTTCCTTTTCCGTTATACTCAAATGTCATTCTCCTCTGGGACCACACACACATACCCCTAGGCACTTCCTGCCCACTTTTCTTGCTACCTTATTTTTCTTTTTAGCTTATAACACTACTTAACATGACTGTGTATGTTACTTCTTTTTCTTTCTTTAATATGGCTGCGCCAGGTGTTAGTTGCGACACATGGGATCTTCAATCTTCACTGCGGGATGCGGGATTTTTAGTTGCAGCAGGTGGGACTTAGTTCTCTGACTAGGAATTGAACCCGGGCCCCCTTCATTGACAGCATGGAGTTTTAGCTACTGGACCAACAGAGAAGTCCCTATGTTGCTTCTTAAGCTGTGTGTGCATGCTCAGTCACTCAGTCATGTACAATTCTTTGAGACTCCATGGACTGTAGCCCACCAGGCTCCTCTGTCCATGGGATTCTCCAGGCAAGCATACTGGAGTGGGTTGCCATGCCCTCCTCCAGGGGATCTTCCTGACCCAGGGATCGAACCCGCATCTCTCATTTCTCCTGCATTGGCAGGAGGGTTCTTTACCACTAGCACCACCTGGGAAGCCTCCTACATGCTGCAACTAAAAAAAAAAAAATCCCACATGCCTCAGCGAAGATCAAAGATCCTACAACTAAGACCCAGAGCAGCCAAAAATATAAACATTTAAACACACACACATGCATACGTGCTGCAGGAAAAATCAAAGCCAAGCCCAAGGCCTACAAAGGGAAGGAGACCTTGGGCTGCAGAGTGGCCGGATCCCTTCTCCTGAGCCTGTGCTGTCCCCACGGTCCTTGTAACAGCACACCACAGTTCTTTGATGCCTACTGTGTGCCAAGCCCTGTTCTAGGCACCAAAGAGACAGCAGTGAGCCTGGCAGGCAGCCCAGCCCTCCCAGTGTCCATCACTGTCTGGTTAGGGCTCAGCTTGACCTTTGGGAAAGCGAAGGGAGCTGGCCAGGCATTCACGGCTGGCCTTGTGGTTGCTAGGAGCTGGCCTGGAGCTCGCTCGCAGTCAGGCGCTGGTGTCCTCCTGCTCGCTACAGATAATTTCACAGATGTCTACATCAGCCAAGGCCACTCTGTGACCATGGTGGAGCAAGACAAAACAAGCCCACTCCATCATGCTGCCTAAACACAGACAAAACGTGAACACTGTCTATATCATCACAGCAACCAGATGTGTCCCGGCTAATCTGAATGACTCTGAGTCTTTGCCAGCTGCCACTTTTTTTTCTTTAAAAAATGATTTTATTATTTATTTGGTTGCTTGGGTTTTAGATCCTGCCTTCAGGATCTTTCATTGTGGAATGCAGGCTTAGGTGCCTTGCAGAAAGTGGGATCTTAGTTCCCTGACCAGGGGATCGAAACTGCGTCCCCTGCTTTGGAAGGCAGACTCTTAACCACTGGACTACCAGGGAAGTCCCCAATCACTGTTTCCAAGCTGCTTCATTCCTTAGATTTTGTGATCAAGATTATTCAGTTCCTCCATAACAGCGTTACTTCTCCCCCTTGCTTTAAGACAGCATACAGCACCTACCCACTCCTGCATCCTCCTTTTCCAGGCAGGCAGAGAAAATGTATTTTTGCATCAACATGGGATTCCCCAGTGGTTCAGCTGTAAAGAATCCATCTGCCAATGCAAGAGATGCAGGTTGGATCCCAAGTCAGGAAGATAAACTGAAGGAGAAAATGGCAACCTACTCCAGTATTCTTGCCTGGGAAATCCCATGGACAGAGGAACTTGGTGGGCTACAGTCCATGGGGTTGCAAAGAGTCAGACACAACTGAGCGACTGAGCATGCACACACGGCTGGAGCAAAGCCCTCAGTAGGACCCTGGGGTGGGGACCAAGTGATGGAACCTCAACCCGGTGGGCAAAACAACACTTTGCTTAAATTTAGTGAAAAGGAATTCATTCAGTATATAAGCCCTGGAGCTTGAATTGAAAGTATAGAGATGACACACGCGCGTGCACACACACACACAAAACTGTATTATAAACATAAAACCCAACAATACACCAGATGTTAGTTGTTGCAGACCCTAGAAGAAACGATAGTGAGGTGATGCCAAACAGGCGTGGGCTAAGGCTACAGGAATAACCATGTTGTTAAAGAAATGCATCAAAAACTGCTATGTTTTACACCTTCAACTCACACAATGCTATATGTCAACTATATTGGAAGAGAGAAGGAGTGAGGAAGGAAGGGGGGATGCAGAAAAAAAGGGAGGGGGGAAGAAAGAGAAAAAGAGAAAGAAAAAGGAAAGGACGGAAGGAAGCTGTCATTCAGTAGGTGATCTGGGACAGCGTGAAAGAGTCACCACCCTTACATTTTTATTTCATCTGTGTTTTTTTCTAAGAAATTGCTTTTTCCTTTAAATTTTTCTTGCATTGTGGTAAAAATATACTTAAAACTCACCATTTTAATCATCTTTACATGTTCAGTGGCATTAAGTGCACTCAGATTGTTGTACAACCATCCCCACCGTCCACCTCCAGAACTTTTTCTTCTCCCCAAACTGAAACTCTGTCCACATGAAACATCAATTTCCCACTCCCCACCCCATTCCAAGGGGTTTTTTGAAAATATTATTTATATTTGTCCAGACATTAAAAAAAAAGAAGTCAATAGGACTTCCCTGGCAATCCAGTGGTTAAGACTCTGTGTTCCCAATGTAGGGAGCGTGGGTTCAATTGCTGGTCTGATGCTGGGAAAGACTGAGGGCAGGAGGAAAAGGGGGTGACAGAGGATGAGATGGTCGGATGGCACCATCGACTAAATGGACATGAGTTTGAACAAACTCTGAGAGATGGTAAAGGACAGGGAAGCCTGGTATGCTGCAGTCCATGGGATCGCAAAGAGTCAGACACGACTGAGTGACTGAACAACAAACTGGGAACCAAGATTCCATGTGCCATGCTGCGCAGCCAGTAAATAAATAAAGAAAAAGAAAGTCCAATTTCCAACCAGTAAAAGCATGCAGTTCAGTTCAGCTCACTTCAGTCACTCAGTCGTATCTGACTCTTTGCAATCCCATGAATTGCAGCATGCCAGGCCTCCCTGTCCATCAC